>PVKM010006378.1:0-44525 GCA_004027735.1 Carollia perspicillata
TCCTGTGTTTCTGCTCAACTGGAAAGGTTAAATTCGCAAAGTTTGCTCAGGCAAGTTCACCGAGGGCACCGCCGCCACAGCACCTCACTGTGGTTAGAGACGACTTCTCACTCCCTGTGGCCTTCGATGGTGGTGGCCTTTGGGGGAACTGTCCACTTTTTGAGTTATTCAGAGACCCAAGCTCCTCCCTGTGTGGTTCCTCAAAGACCTTGGGATGACCTTGGGAAGACCTCAGGATGCCCTGTGAGAACCTCTGCATCTTGCCAGCAAACAAGGAAGGTGAGAGAATTGCGAGACTGGGTGAGAAACTTTGCACATCAAGACTCAGGCCTGGCTGGAGTCCATCACTTCTGCCACGGGGCTTTGATTCCAGTCCTGCCACATGTCTCCAAGTGACCACAGAGGCCTGGGAAACGTCGTCGAGCAGAAGGCCCAGGAGGAGAGAAGGCAGCTGCTGCCCAGCAGCTGAGCAGGCATCCCGCTAGCTCCTGGAAGGCTGGGGGCCCCCAGGGAGGAAACTAGTCTCGTCCCCTGAGGTCACTTTCCTTCCTGTGCTCTGCACCTATTTTCAACTTCTGTCCCCTTGGATCACAGTTCCATTTCCCAACGCGTCTCCCCTTCCTTTCTCCTACAACTCTTGTGGAGCACAGAGGAACAGCCTCAGGACCGGGGCTGCCCATGAAGTCTGCGCACTTCAGGGGAACTCAGGGCCTGTCTCCCTGGGGTGCCCCTTGGGGGCCCAGGGCGGCTGCAGGTCAGGAAGCAGGGCAGAGTCTGAGAACAGAGTGACAAAAGGCAGAGGACAGAGGCAGTGTGTCTACAAAATCGTGTTGGTAAAAGCAGTATGGAGACCGCAGAGGTCTGTGTAGTTCAAAAACAAAGCTCTTAACATAATCTCACGAAGGTTTTGTTGTATTTTTATTTAAAAGTTAGGACTAGTTCTTACATTAAAGTGTTGTGAGGGCCAAAGGGTTTCAATTATATTTATTCTTTTGTTCTCAAAATATATTTGATCAAATTTGGTAAAGCAAATGTTTGAAATATAGTAAAATGAGAGGTACTTCAGCATTCTCAGATATACCAACTGATTTTAAAAGTCAGTAATTTATTTTATTTGGATTTATCCATGAAGAAAAATTGTTTTACTTTGAAGTAGTATAGCTCTAGAGAAATCATTGAAACATAGTTTACTTTGCATTTATTTATGATACAAAGCATAAAGCCACTTTATGCAAAATAAATGTGACTAGCATCTGTGTTTCACATCATTTATTGCATGAAAAATGTGAAGCCTAGAAGCAGCAGACTGACAGGCGGACCGAGGGGGTACTTATGTAGGACAGCAGGGTAGGAGACAGGAAGTTCACGGGTAAGAGCAAAACAGGAAGTGGCAACTTATCCAACACTGTGCCAAACCACCAAGGTTCAACAGCCCTCCGAGCACTGGACCACCAACGTGCGAGAGGTAATTTTATGATTTTTTTCCATAATTTCTTTGCTAATGATAAAACTTCATTGTTTTAATAGTGATTAAATATACTCATTGCATATAAAGCAAAGAGGCTTAAAGAACTTGTTGTTTTATTATTTTGCTGTGACACTAAATTACTTAGAAACTACCTGTGGTCCAGAAGGGTCATGACTGCGGGGTTTCACGTACAGTCAGAAGAAACTAAACTTACCGGGTCTAGCTTACAAAACCTGCCAGGTAACTCGATTCATTTCAGGAATATCAGCTACTGAAGGCAGGTGGTGTGAAGACTGAATTTTGAAATCCTGTAAAAAGTTACACCCGTGAGTTCATTATATTTAGACTGAAGTTATAGGAATACATGTTTGAATATTAACTATGTCCCCAAACTAAGTATTTTCTTATTTGTTTTATAACTCTGTGTAGCAGGAGTCACACCGAAGGTCAATTCTAACATTTAAGCCATAATTAAGTACAAGGTTAGTTACTTTTATTTTTTTTGGGGGAGGCAGAAATTACTGGATTAAAATACAAATGTACTTCTGTACATGACTCTTTTTTAAAAAATTTATTTTTGATTACAGTTTATTTTTGATATAGTTTTGATTCAGTATTAGTAATTAGACATGCATATGACTTACAAAGTGATGCCCACAGTAATTCTGGGGCCCGCCTGGCACCACACGGAGCTACTACGATGGTGCTGACTGTAGTCCTCTCCTGTACTGAGATCCCAGGAGTGTTTTCTGACCACCTGTTTGCCCTTTGTATTCACCTGCCGTTTCCACCCGCCCTCTGGCAGCCAGCAGTCCACCTCTGTGTCTGTGTCTGTGTACACGACCCTTCGTGAGAAAACAAACATTTCCAGCTGACCAAGAGGGCCCCAACGTCCCCTCCACCTGACTAAACTTTAGACCAGTGCCTTCCTGACTCTAGTCCTTTGGCTTCCCTTTTCTCAGAGCTTTTACTTTAAAAAAATATGCACTGAAAAGTCTTCCTCTGCCCCAGAAGGTGTGGGCCTTCCACAGACCGAGGAGGTCTTTCTCCAGGCCCTGGAGCACACCACTGAGAAACGTAGTCATCCGGGAAGATGGGGCCACATCTCCCAGTCTCTGTGGGAGGGCAGGGCCCCACCTTGGACAAGACAAGCAGCAAGCACAGGTGGCCTGCTCTGGGGACCGGCCTCCACCCCTAACGTCCACCGGGACTTGCCCCCTAGCTTGCCCTGCCCTCCGAAACCCCTCTGGCCTTCGGGTCCATGGAGCGGCACTCAGTCTCCCCCTCCCGGTGCGGCAGCTCTGGCTCCACTGCAACGGTCTCCCTCCCTATTTCACCGCCTGGTGCGGTTCTTCTTTGCTGTTCAGAGCATGGTGACAAGAGTAGCTTAGTATTCGTGCACTAATCTCAAATGCCCTTCCTGCTGCTTTCTCTTCCAGAATGAAAACGTACCAATCCATCACATCAGTAATTGTTTTCTAAAAATCTTAGGGGACAAGACGAAATAAATAACATAAGGCAACTGCTGTAGTTTTTCAAACTAATCTAAGAAATCATTGAGGATAAGTTAAAATAAGATGCCTTTGTATGCATATGTGATAAGCTCATGCTCCAAACACTGTTCATTAAAGCCTTACTTTTAATACCAGTGTTGGTAAAAGTTTCTAAGGAAAGCTGAAATTATGTGTTAATAGTAGAAAAACTAAATTTCAAAATGCATATGGAATTTCAGGAGTCAAATTTTCCTTAAGAGAATTTTATTTTACACGAAGAAGAAAAGACAGAGCTATACATAGTGTCAGTAACTAAATATCATGGTAAAACAAAGTCTAGGTGGCATGGCTGACAGTTTAAAACAGAGACAAAGCCAGGATTTCGGAAGAATGAGCCATCCATATAGTGTTGCTGATGAGAAGCCCAGAGACAGCTGATAAAGTAGATGTAATTGAGTATTTTAGTCACTTTTATTTTGAGCAAGTTTTATTTTTCCCCCAAAGCTTCCAAAATTTCTAGAAACATGTGAGAAGGTAATTTATACTGTGAGATAATCTCAAAGGAAAGGTTTTAGTTAATTAGGCATTGACTTGGATTAATTATACAGAATTCCAAAAATAAAAGGAAATAAAATGGACACTTAATTAAAAATGCTGGGCGAGTTTTAACTCTTTGCAGGGAGCATTTTCTCCGGCCTCCACTGAGGGCAGCAGTTAGCGGTGGGGGTTCTGGGTCATGGAGCGCCGGCCGCCACGCGTGAACTGATCGACTAGGGGAGTTTCGGGAGGCAAAGAGGAAGGAGGCCTGTAACAGTTCTCTGGGGCGGCCATCATTCCGGACAAATTCAACCAAAACCAGGAAGATGTGCAGTCGCAGGGAAACACTCAAGAAAGCACACCTATCGCAACAGTACCTGACTGTCTGGGCTGAGGAGAGGGAGCAGACGAGGATGGGTCTTGCAAGCAAACTATGGAAGCAGAAAAGAAAAACACTCAGGAAAGCACCTCTTGTTCGGAAGGGATCTGCAGCCCATTCGCAGCAGGAGCGCAGACAGGACTGCTCGCAGCAGCACCTTGCCTAGGGATCCTGGTCTGGAACGAGCAAACCTCAGTCACGGTCATGGGCGTTGGACCAGAGAGAGCGCACCCTGGGCCCACAGGCCCGAGTCGAGGCCGCCCCGCACCACCGCACGTGGCTCCAGGGGACCCGAGGGAGCTCGCTGCCCGACTCTGCATCTGTGCAGTTCCAAAGGGGCAGAACCGGCTGTCCCGAGAGTCACCCAGTGGCCTGGGTGGGGTTGCCCAGCAGGGGCCGGAGGGAGTGGGGTACGTGGGGAGCCTTCTGTTTTGCTGATACTGTTCCTTCCAGTCGGTGCACTGGCTCAGTGAGGGCGCCGAGTCTGAGAGAAAGTGTTGACTTGAACTCGGATTACGTCCACTTTTATGCTGATTTCTTTTAATTTTAAGTTTACTTTTAAAGGTCCACCTTAAATATATACTACTGTTCCTTTTTTGTGTAATTTTAACTTGTAAAGCGATGTCTTTTCCCAAAGCCAAAAGTGAGATCTACAAATCAGTTGGATGAAAAAACTATGTTTAAAAATACAAACTAATTTAGTTTACTTTCATGATTAAAGAAAAAGTGTTGTTGACTTGGCCGCTGTCATTTTTTTAAGATGACAAAATTTACTCAGGCAAAGCAATAGTTAGGGTATTTGTTTTATAATCCATCAGAAATAGATCTAAAAAAATGGAGGTTCCTGTAGTAACAGCTTTTCTCTTTGAAAACTCTTACTGCGTATTACTGGCTGCTTCTGCTGCGTCTTCCTGTGTAATGAGCAGCCCCGGTGTCCTCTGATTTCCCCTCCTGTGGCTGGGCCTCAGGTTCCCGTGGGCACTGGCGCAGAGGTGGCATAGAGGGGCTGTCTGGCACTGAGATCCTCGCTGCATCGGTAGGAGGCTCCAAATCCCTTTGAGAGGGTCTGCATTTCCTCAACACTGTGCCTGCCCCTAACACTCACTTGTAACACAATGGGTAATATGAACCTACCAAAAGCCAACAAAAAGAACAGGTGTGCAGAATGAAACTTCGCAAATTTGGGGGGTATCCCTTTCTATGAGGAAATTGCCGGATTCCGGTTTTTCCAAATGGAAGGGTTCCTGTGGCCTTGGGTGAGGGGGGGGGGCATGGTCTGTCCATCAGAAGCGGCGGCATCAGTGGAGGGCAGACACAGTGACAAAGGGTGGAGGGTCACAAAGACGGGTTCGGAAGACTCACTGAGGACGGTGCACAGAGGTGCTGATGAAATTTGTGTCTCCGAGCATCTGTCCTCTTCACACTGACCTGTCCTTTCCAAGGAGCCATCGCAGGTGCGGCACCACGCACTAGTCTACTGCCCACGTAGCGCCACCTGCACTTTATAAGTCACCTGTCCGTCCATCTGCCTATCCGTCTACCCATCCAGAGAGAGACTGGCTGGGATGGAAGTCAATATTTTCATGTCCCTCCTTTAAGACAAAAGGTGCAGAGACACAGACACAAGACACCGGCTACTCCGTGAGCGCATCACTGTGCCCAGCAAATGGCGTGGGAGGGTCACTTACGGTTTCCTGAAGGCAGGCTGCCCCGAAGGCATGGAAAACTGAACTTCCGGGCACAGGAGCCATACTCGTTTCACCTCTAAAAATCTGCAAGTCCCATCCCCTTGCACAGAACCTGCATAAGAAAACAGAGTAAAAACTAGCAGTCACTGGCATTTGAAAATTTGCTAAAACTGCTCGATTTGTGGGTGGTGGAAGTGCTGCCACATCCCATGATGTCATTCTCTTGTTTGCAGTGCGGGTCGGGGGTCCAACCGGTCCGGTGTCGTGGGCACCAGGGTGCCATGGCTGCCAGGAGACAGGCATCTGAGGACTTGGCGCTCAGTCTGTGACTGCAAAGCCAGGTTCTCGAGTCCTCCAGGTGAACATCCTTGTATAGTCTCCAGGCTCTGCATCCCTGAACCCGCAAGTGAAATACTGATGCCGTCCTTCCTCACTGGGCACTTCTTTGCCTGTCCAGAAAGAAAGAAAATGTCCCGAGTCCCTTTGTTTCTTCCACAGCACTTTGCAAACGGCATGCAAATGGAACCCACTCAAAATAGACAGACATCTCGGGAGGCAGTGTTACATGCCGGCTTATTTCCTCAGGTTCAGTCACCTTTGTTTTGGGCAGGAGGCACCGAGAAGTGTGTCTGCCAGTCTGCAGCAGGGCGCCATGAGTCGTGCTGGACAAGCTTCCTCGTCTCCCTGGGAGAACAAATGCAGACCACCCAAAGCAGACAGCGCCCACCAATCACGAGTCGTCTCTGCCCGTCAACCTTGTCAGAAATGACGCTCAGCCCTGCTGTCAGCGTGTGCTGATTTGAATCGCCAAAGTGAAGTATGTGCAGGACAGAGCCACAAATGTTCTAGTTCACACAGAGTGCTGGGCCGTGTTTCAGCCAGAGACAGGACAGAGGCAGAGTGCCGGCTCCCAAAGCACTTTACAAAGGGTGAGCTCCTGCGGCCGCCTGCTCTGAGGGCAGGCCTTTGTACTTCTGTGCGGTGCCGGTGCATGGCGAGTCCGTGGGCCCTGGGGTGATGGGCGATGCATTTCACTATTCGAGGTCATCTGGAACCAGTTGAGGAGCTCTCTCCTTTCCTCCCGAGGCTGCAGCTTCAAACTCCCACAAGCAGCCTGAGAAATGACACGTCCCTCCCCACCCACCTTCAGATGGAAATGCCGGGAGGCTGAATTAATGTGGGCAAGTGCAGTGGCCTGTCCTCACCCTCGGGGCATCCAGGGATCGGGAGCCGGACCTGGAAACATAGATCAGAGGCAACTGAGTGCAGACAAAAGGTGAAAAGGGACACTTGTCTCCACCTCGAGTGTCCATCTCTGCTGGGCTCAGCACCACGGAGAGGTGTGTCCTGCAGGGGCCTGTCCCCAACAGCGAGCTGTCCGCCATTCCAACCCTCAACTCAGTTGCCTTCATAACAGAGAGTGTCAGCTTCTACCGCAAAGGGAGCGGAACAATTGCTGTAAAGCATTTGGGTACAGGCTCCTAGGATGCCCACAATAAATGTTAGCGATTATTATTACTATCAGTAATGGCAGAATGGCGACAAAGCTCTATAATATTGAAATTTATGTAGGGTTTGATAAAAATATTCAGTTGTGATTTCATAATCATTCTATATCAAGTGGCTTTTTTCCCCAGTGTTAGTCTCAATCACGAGACCCCACTCTTCAAAAACATTTCAAATGTTATCTTACTTAAAAGTTTATTTTTATGTTTGTGTGATAAAATAAGTGAACTTTTTCACTAAAGCAGAAACTATAAATATGAAATTTGAAGTGAACATATTTTTTTAAGTTGCTCTGGAATTTGGCAGGTAATTGTAAATTTTCAAAGGCAGACTGACTCCAAACAAACCCAGGCCAGCCCTGTCTGGGTCTCCTCCCATAAACTCAGCATCTTCACATTGTGTTGTGCGTAGGACACAGCTCTCCACTTTCCCCGAGGTGAGTTATCGCACACATCTGGAAAAGAAGCATAAGCATACCCCCCCTCAGACCGGCAGCTGATGAGCGCCGCCCTGTAGGTCTGTGGGGGAGGGAGGCAGGCAGGCAGGGGAGGAGGACAAAGCCATTTCCACACCTCCCTCTAAGCTGGGGAGAAAAAGCGCTTGCAGGATGGAGGTAGGTCTCCTGCGGTCTTTGAAAAGCAACCCCTCATGTAAACAGCTGACATGTTTAAGTCCTGAGCCGACTGAGAAATTAACCAGTTGGGGAATGCACTAATAGCGGAGGATGTCGGTCGCATTCCTTTCGCGTTTCAGATTCCGGAATTCTCTGTTCCAAAAGGTGCTCAGCTCTCTCTCATGTAAATTTTTACTGAGACCTTGAAACAAAAACTATCGACACATCACCGTCAATCTGCCTTCAAGACAGCAGCAGAAATTCATAAAAATTTGCTTCTTCACAACAAGGGTTCTAGTTACCTGTCCTTTAAAAATAAATCATACATAGTAGGGGAGACAGGGAAAGAAAGATAAAGAAAGACCTAGCAATATGGAAGAAACATTTTATTATTTGCCTTTATAATTGAACATTATGGATAAAATAGCCACTGTATCCACTCGAGGTGGCAATCACTGATACCGTGCAGTGGGCTCACACCCTACAGTGAGCCTGGCACAGACAACCGGGGGGCTGGGGCTGGGGCCGGGGCCAGTATTTACTCACTCCGACAAGGGAACGTTACTTAAATTCTCTGAGCTTCTTTTGTCTCTTAAGTGAAACAGAGTTAATACTCATTTCTGAAGTTTGTTGTAAGAACTAAATTATGCAGCAAGTGAAAATTACATTGTACATGGCCAATAAACTGTAACTATAATCTAGAGGTCTACAATTACAGGTTTTGATCACACATAGTCTTAATGTCTTTTTAAACAAACAAAATGTTTTCTTATTCGATTTCCACACGGTGCACCATTCCAGGTGCATCTTGTTACAGAAAAGTGAGACAGCAAGTTTCTGCTGTGAGACCCGCACTCCTGAGGGACCAACTGCAGAAATGGTTCGTTGCTATGCATGGAGCCGGGTGAGGGAGAGCCTCCGCAGGCCTTGCTATATTGTTGATGGAGAAACTGGAACCCAAAGACGTGATGTTTTGATGAGAGTTTTCTTTTCTTCTGCCCCAATTACTCCCAGACCTCAAGTTACTTGAATAAGAGGGAATGTTGACTTGTTCAACGCACTGGAAAACCATTCAGTAAGGATAGTAATGTACCGCTGATCTGGAAATATATAATAAACATTTGAGGCAGGGGTCTGTGAGGAAAGAAAAAAAAAATAAACTCACTCTCAAATGGCCTGGATGGAGTCAACCTGACATCAGCCATGCAACGGTAAAAACGACTCCCGTTTCCTGTGTTGCCGGAGAGACTCTTTGGAGGTTACCAACACGGAAAGCCTGCAGGGAGACTGTCCTATGGAAGAAGCCTACGAAATTAAAGGAAGTAAGGGCCACGTACCGGTAGAGCCTGCGCAGGCCAGGGCACAGCCCGCCAACCCGCAAAGTGAGCGTGCAGAACACGCACGCACACACATTTATAAACACACACGTTCCGCCTGAACAATTAAGGAGTACCGTCCCACTCTGCCTGTTGACCACCGACTGTAGCCAGATTTGGTCTTTAAGGAGCTCAGGCCTCCCTCCGTAGGGGAGGGCGCAGGAGAAGGAATCTGGGCGGCGGTTTCAGGGCTGCCAGGGCTCCCCAGCCAAAGAGAAGACACAGGTGCCTTTCTCCTGCCCCTCCGGCCACCTGCAGGAACCGACCCCTAGCATGTGCATGAGAAGCTGGAGCGAGGCAGACTGCGGGAAGCCGACTGGCTGTAGGCCTCGGGCCAGGCCCACGCGGCACCTGGCTTCCTCTCTCACCCTGGACGTGCTGCCGCCGCAGCGGGCCCTGAAACCCAGGTGAGAGCGTCCCAGAGGAGGCTCCACTTCCTCTCTGAGCTTTGAGGAGCTGCCACGTTGCTTCCTGCTGCGACCTGACAGTCCCCTCCTGGAGGTGCGTCCAGAAGAGCTGGAATCACCTGCGCTGCCCACGTGCGCGCCAGCACCACCCGGCAGGTCGTGTGATTCGAGAACCGAGGGCTTCCTAGGACCCCGCAGGAAAGACCCCAGACAACAGGGAGCCAGCGAGGGGACCCTGCTGCCCCTGGGCTGTGTCTCACCTCACCACCCCCCACCCCCGCCCCCAGACAGCTGCGGGTCAGGGAGTGGCTGCGCGGCTCACGCGCGCTGTCACCTGGGGACTGGACACCCGGGCGGCGGGGTGGCTCTCTCCCGGCTCACGTCCAGCTCCCGGCGCAGAGCCTGCACGCGCGCAGGCGGCCGCCACCTGGCTCCCGTCCCTTCACCTCCCGCGCCTCCCAAGGCCACGACGTGTGCTCCCGCGGGCTGGGTCACATGCACGCGCATCCTTCCCACGCCAGCCAGGAGAGCGGAGCAATCCAAAGTGGGACAGCGGCGGGGGACCGAGTCGCCTGCCTCTCCGGACCAGGCCCAGCGCGTGCCCCGCGCGCAGTCGGCCACAGGAGGAAAGGGCCCACTCTCTGAACTTTAACATTGAAAGAAAAATTACGGCACAGACGGATTTTACCTGAAAATGGAAGATTCGTTGTGGGCTTAGTTTCTGGGATAGAAACAAAACGTTTCTATGGATTTTCCACGCCGGGGTTGTTCCAGCAGGGCCCGTCGGTAGAGGTTCGGTGGTGAGTCTCATCGCACTGCAGAGACATGGAGAGGGAAACGCTGCTCTGCGGTGCCACGCGGTGCCCCGATGGCGAGTCGTCACCTTCCTAGGCCGCTACGGCTCCAGGGCCAGAAACGCGTGCTTACAGGGCAGGGGTGTTTCCGTGAAGAAACACTCAGAGTTAATTGCCTGTTTAATAATAAAAAGTAGCTTTGTTTGGGTTGAATGGGGGGGGCTCTCACTTTATGTGATAACATGCGCAGTTTCCATTTGATTTTAAATAGACTCTAAAATGCTCTAAATATTAAATTAGCCTTAACCTGTTGAGGGAGAAAATTAATGGGCATGACATTATGTCTTAAAGGCGTCATTGAAAATTTTATTTATACTCTGTTATACCTGTATTTTTGCTAAAAATATAAATAATATATCAAACTTTATCTTCACGCTATTTGAAGATTCAAATTAAGTGTTAAGAGTAAACCTACTATAAGCATATTAATCCCCTTAAATTATCAAAATGTGTGGGGCTACCCTTCGGCTTGACCTGAATAGATTTTTGTGCTGTTGTGTTTACCAAAGTGATTTATGATGGCAGACTTCTCCATTACACGTAGCCCCTCCAAAGCATTAGTTATTAATGCAGCACCTTACTTCATTAAAACAACAAATCTAATCCATTTAGATCAGAGTTATGTATTGGGTAAAAGAAAAGAAAGTTCCTAACTTCATGGGTAGAACTATATTCTATTGTGGCTGTAAAGAGAGAACTAGACTCCTGAGTGTGCCCTCTGCCCCCATATACCCATGAAATCTTATTTAATAAATTGACCATATAACTTTATTTATGAAAAAATCTTAAAGCCAAAGATAGAAAACTTCTTAAAAAATAATCGTTGATCTTCCAGCAGGCTTAATTTAACAAATGAAGTTTTAAAAAAATTGAACCTATACATTTAAAATATGAAGAGGTTAAAATATTATAGGCCTAGAATTTCTAGGGATTCTGGGGGGGAAACCTTTCAAGACTGTGGATAAACTCAAACATTTTCATATAAAGAAAACCACCAGTTTACCAAAAATAGACCTCATTCAAAGGAGTTCTGAAAACTACAGTTTAGAAAGAAAATTATACTCAGTGACAGAACAGTTAATCAATGCACACACAACTAAACAAACCTCGTCTGTATAAACAACGATAATCATGCTGTCTTTTTTGTTGCGTTGTTAAAGGTAAAAAAGAAAAAAAAACCTCTGCACCAGAATGGCATGGAATTCCATAGGGGTGAACACTGGTAACATAGAGCATTCTAAGGTCCTTGTGTTTCTTAGAATGCTAAAATATACATGCTATACTTTAGTAAGTAAAAAACAACCTTTATATTGAAAGGAAGGCAAAGCTCAGCTCCAAAGGAATAGAAAGAACTAGAATAAAGGGTACGAATGCTCAAAAAATTACTCAAACATTTTCACGAAGGCTAGCGTGCTAAGAGGGTTGACCTCACGGTGAGCACTCCTACCACCGTGAAAGGAAGACTTCATAGCAGGGGCTGACGGCACAGGAGGAACATGGGAGGAAATGGGAGCGAATGTCTTGAACAAATATTACCAACGATCAAAACAGATAATAAGACAATACTCTGAACACCTCTATGAAACGCAATTTGAAAACAAATAAAACGGCCATAATGTTAGTGGATGTCCCCATCCTCCAGAGTCACAAGTTGGGAATACTATCTGTGATCATCCTCAGATGTGCTTTGTGACACAAATGAAACTCTCATTGTCATTTTGTTGCAGCTTTACTGTTTCCTGGCCTGGCTTTCCGACCCCCCAAAAAGCGATCCTCAACTGTTAATGTTTTCTCCTTCCCGCAGGCCCCGTGCAGGCCTGAGACCAGTCCCCAGCAGTAAACCATGTCTGCTTGTTGATGCGCGGTATTCTGCAGTCTGTTCTACTGAGGGATGGGAGTGGTCTAGCTGTGGGACTGTGCTTTTCTGTTTATTATGTTCAGGACCCAAAATAAATACCAAAGAGGAGCCCTGGAAATGATGGTAGTAACGACGGGAAACCTCTTAGGCTTCTCTAAGGAAATGCATTATTGGATTACAAAGGAGTTAATTGAAGTCATCATCATTACAATAGTTGATTCCTTTGATGTATTGCCTCTGGGCTTGATTAAAGATTTAACAATATTGGTCTTACATCCTGAAATGTGAAAAATGCCTAATCATTTGTTCAATAGTATAAGGATTATTTAGAATCAGAAAGCTAGGGAAATGCTGTCTACATATAAATTAGCCTGACAAACTTAGTTTCCTCATTTCTAAGGAATAGATGTATAAAGAAAAAAGATATGCATTTATTTAAAGAAAAAAACACTACAACTGAAGAACCTTGAAGAGCAGAGTAGTGGAAGGAAACCCAGATTTAAGTCTCAGGGGCCTGCACTGCAGGCCCAGCTGCTGGACTTCCTTGTGGGGGGACTTCAGGGCACAGTCGCCATCAGAGCATCTGGGTCCCTTTCTCTCTTAAAACAGTGGCCCCTCCTTTCCTGCTGACTTGAACCTTCTGCTCATTCAAGTAACATGACATTAAAAAATGACACCCAACATAGAGTTTAGTTACTGTAACCCAGGGCATTAATTCTAAAGAATATTATAACACTCTCAGGATAAGTTAACTTCAATGTTATAATTCTTAAGCTTTATTCAGCATTTTAGGAAGGTTTTCAGATACGAACATCAAGTTGATAAAAGTAGTGACTGAAAAAAAAGAGGAAAGAAAAAGATTAGACATCCCCAGTGTTTAGATGCATTTCCAACGTGACTGACATTTATCGAGCATCTGCTAAGTGTTAGGTGTTGTTCATAGGACCTGTGGACTATTATCACACTGAGTTTACACAAGAACACTGAGGTGCAGAACGTAAGTGATTTTTCAGGTTCAAATGCTAGTAGATCAGAGTGAAGGTCAAAGCCCAGCCAGTCAAGATGCAGAGCCCACACACTGAACCTCTAACTACGCTGTTGTTCTTGTGTCTGTGTGTGTTCTCCGCCCACAAAGCAGGCTACACAGGTACTCAGTGACCCTCACTTTGGATCAGTTAAACAGAAAAAAACAGTGAGCCGTTTCCATTTTGTGCCAGGCACACGATCAGTGGTTTGTGTCCCTGTCCCAAAGGAGCAGTCCTCACGCAGGCTGTGAGGTATCCTTGCCAAAATCCCCTCCATTCTTTGACTTAGTGGTGAACCAATAGTAGACGTTATGTAAAATAGCAAGACCGGTTTCCTTTAAACAAGAATTAACACTGCGGAGGTCTTTGGTATCTGCGAGGATTCTCCCTCTCAAGATCTGCATTAGCGCTAAAAGCTGACAGGATGTGAGAGAAGGCAGCTCCACTTAGAATCCGGCCGTGTCACTGCTCCTCACACAGTGTGGGGGGGGGGACGGTGTCAGCAGCCCACATGAGACCCTTCCACTGCAAACTTCTAATGGGGGGGAGAGGTGTGACCTGTCCGCTGGAGGAGGCGGCCTGTCGGAAAGAGTTACTCCGTTTAAACCAGCTCTCAGTCCAGCATGGCACTTCTGATTGGTGGACAGCATTTGCATGCATGCGTCCATGCCGGAGAGAAAACTATTTACAGAGTATTCAGTATTATTTCCGTGTTTATCCCCAAAGCCCAGTAAGTTCTATAGAGTCAAAGATGATAAAACAAACATTTTAATGTGTCTCCTTAGATTTATGTATGTGTATAAGTCAGGTTTTTTAAATTTGATGTTAGCATAATTGACTTTTCAGCATTTCATTACAATTATAACTGTCAGATTCTTTTTTCTTTTTTGAACTGAAAATATAGATTTCTCAATGGAGTTAGAGCATTTGCAATATACTTTCCAGGAGTGGCCAAAGCTGGAAAAGTAAAAGCCAGAACGTAGTCTAAGCAGCAGTTAGCTTGGAATTATAATAGACATAAAAATACAGCTTAAAGGAGGAGTAAAAAACTAGTTAAAGACATACAGGTAAAATGGACATCTGCATTTACTTTCTTTTTTCTTTTTTACAAATCTATATGAATGGAAAGTCGGAGAAAAATAAGCTAAATCTACTTTCTCAGTATTTCCACCATTATCATAATTCAGCAGCCTTCTATAACAATACAAGGTTCAGTCAGAATAATTGAAAGAAGGGATTACCACTCTCCATGTGAAAATGTGTCAACAATAACACTATACTAACTTCAGTCTACAAATGACCACTGATTTTTTTTTTGAGATACTTCGGGGCTTTGCAAGAGCTCAACATCAGTGGAAAAGCAATTGTTGGACACGACTGCAAGCAGATGGTGAATGTGGAGGAGTAAATGGGGTTTCTCACACACTGTAAACCCCGTGCTGCTGACGGACATTTCCATATCGTTACTGTTCACAGGGCAGCGTTGACACAGGTAGGAATCCTATCCAAAAAAAAAAAACCCTATACTGAATAATCACAGAAGCATCTAGAATAGCCTTTGACCAACTAGCTAGACACTGGCCCTAGCTAAGTTGAGTTATGATCAACCATTCCGGAGCACGGCCACTGAACTCGGAGACTCGTGCAGTGTGGTGTGGTGTGGTGCAGTCGGTCACAGCAGGCGATGGCAGAGAGGAGCAGCTCAAGGGGAAGCAGCAGGGGCCGTGCAGGGCTGGCCAGACTCAGAGGGGGGCGGGCGGAGCCACGTCCAAACCCAGAACGACCCAAGTGATGGACAGGGAGGCACCCAGAGCAGGAGGAGCCCAGAACAAGCCGCTGCCAGAGGGACTCCTAGGGAGCCAGGCGAGTCCAGGGTATGGGGGCTGGGGGTCAACACTGCCACTCACGCAGAGGCTCGGCATTGCAGGTGGGAAATGCGCTCTTGGACCTGGCAGCGCAGAGTGAGGAGTGAGGCATCAGTAGGCTCAACCCCTTCTTCAAACCCTTAGTTCCAAAGCCTCCCTCACTGCACACCATTTACTCCCTTTCCTGCATCTCTTGAAAGTTCTTAAGCACTTCAGTATCCAAAACCACATTTTTGAACACTTTACCTATTTTAAGTAATGTAAACATACAAACAGTAATACGAAAAGTAAATAGCTTTTGCTGCTGTATCCAACGATATTGAAGAAACAAATTCATCGAGTCCCACATAGAAGACAGCGGTACAGTCACACACCTTCACTGCTGGTCTCGGGCAGGTGTGAGTCTGCCACGTGCACCATTAGAATCCACCTTACAGCGTCCTTTCCTTCTGAGAACCGCCCAGAAAGAGGTAGGGATGCCCGAGACTTTGGTTAACATGATGTGATAAATGCCATGGTCGAGGATGTAGAGAGATAATTATGCAAGGTATCACCTCACAAACAAAAAAATTGTGCAGCTAAATCTTAAATAGGTAATATGTTAAAGCAAAAGCCAAATCTATTCCGCCCCGGGGGGTGGGGTGGAACAGTGGTCATGACAGTAGTAGTACACTCTAATACAAAGCCAGAGGGTTTGCACCTGATTCCACCACTTAGCTGTGAGACCTGGGGCAAAGGCCTGTTAAAAAAGCCGAGGCACAAAGTAAAACCTCCTGCACCGAGAGCCTCAGAGGATGAAGGCCCGCTTCGGAGCCGTGATATAAATGATGTGTCACAGACTCAGGAGAAAGCTCCTCCCACTCTGCTCTGATCCCCCCAGGCCCCTCCTCCTCCAGACGCAAACGCACAGCCAAGGAAACCCAAAGGGGGGTGTGTGTGTTCAGAAACCACACCTCTAGGCCCACATTCTGTGCAGCCGGCAGCGGTGGGCTGCCTTGCGCATTTTACAGCGAAGTATCTGAGGGCATCGGACTCCTTAATGAGTGGGGTGTGCGGGGATATGTCCCGACCACCAGTCTACCATCCAGGCAGTCGGAACTTTTCATATTCAATTAACTTCC
Source organism: Carollia perspicillata (assembly GCA_004027735.1). Classification (NCBI taxonomy): domain Eukaryota; kingdom Metazoa; phylum Chordata; class Mammalia; order Chiroptera; family Phyllostomidae; genus Carollia; species Carollia perspicillata. Next base: position 16,191 of record PVKM010006378.1, read on the forward strand.
TGGGGAAGTACGGAAAGCAAATTGATATAAATTGCATTTCTGGCTTTCCCAAAATGTAATAAAAGTCTCCAATGAATACCTGCCTCAGAGATTCACAATACAATAAGATGGCTCGGGGAAACACGCCCTCTAAGAGGTAACCAGAGCCGACGTCTGCCTGAGCTTCACAACTCCCTTCCGCGTCGAATCCTCCCAAACTTAATATCGCTGCAGACATATTATTCAAAGAGCGAAGCATTTGGATTCCCTCATCTAATTCCCCAGGATTCCTGAACTGCATTTCTAAGTACCGGGCCTTTCTTCGTTTTTCCTAATTCAGTTAAGATGTAACAAGAGTTCTTCAAAATTTCCCAGACTGGGGCGCTTTAACAGTAAGCTAAGCGGCAGTTTGGGTCGAGCTCGGGGGAAGGGAGACATGGGTGTTGAAGTGAGCGGCAGGGACTGAGGCATGGGGAGGGGACACTGCACACCTGCCTGAGTTCATGTGCATAAACGTGTGTGGAGACAGTTGTGCAAAAAGAATCACATGAGATACTGGGAATCTCGTCATTGAAAGAGCGGCTTTTACTCATTGGTACAAATGGTGGTATACTGGCCTCACCACAACGTGCATCTGCTGAGACACCAGAAAACGGCTCCAGTGGATTTACCTCCAAAGGACGTCTTCACCCAGTAAATGCCTGGAACTGGGCCCACAACAAGGAAGGACCCGAGGCAGGTTTTTCAGCAGTTAGTCTCAGCTAGCCGGGGACACAGACCGGGAGAAGGCGGGGGAGGCCTACGCGTGCATGGATCCCTCCTGCACATGGACCGGGGCCCAGACCCCATTGGGGCAGTCAGAGCAGGCTGGGAGAAGCTGCCTGTCCTGCTCCTATCGCCGCCTTGGGGCAGGGTAAGGGCGCTGGCCGCTGGGGTGTCCGAGTAACTTTCGTTACATCCACATGTCTGGAGAAGCCTTGAAACAGACAAGATAGTACTGGCACCAGGTGCCTCAAAGCCTGTGCACAAGGGTCCACAGAGCCTCAGCCAGAGTCGCATGCGTGACCAAGAAGTGGGGTGAGGTGACCCAGGCACCCAGCACTGCCCCCCGAGAGCTCCATCCCAGCTCTCACTGAGCTTTCCAGTTGACAGCTAGCCCCGGTTGTACAGCAACTGCACACAACAGCCCCAGAAACAAACTGTGCTCACCACGGTTGTCACAGTCACTGTCTTCCTCTCCTGCCGCACATTCTAGATTTTTCTCCAGGATGCCTGAATCAGGAACTCAGCTGGTCTAGTCTGTTTTCATGGCAGGTTGATTCCTCCTGGAAGGCTCTGCCATGCTCTGAGCCCTTCGTTGCCTTGTCCTTGTCAGGCCACAGTCACTGCAGACCCAGCGTGCCCCTTGAGTGCCGACACACCCGGCTGCCCTGCTGTGCACCACAGCCTGAAACCCGTGAACAGTTGGAAACTTTCATTAACACGCGTGTCTCAGTCTGTTTATGGCTCACTTCCCACATGAGCACCTCCTGCTCACCGTGTGGGTCTGGTTTCCACACTGGGATCGAACCAGGGAACCAGGGAGATAGCGGGCAGTGTGTTGTCGGGAGACCCAAGGCACTGCAGAGTGATTTTGCGCAGGGTGCAGGAACAGTCGCCCACCCTTAGGCAAGACAGGGTGTTCCCCGGGCACTTTTCATGAAGAAAAAGGCTGCCATCCCCTCAGCTGGTGCAGAGTGAAAAGAGTGCCTTTCTCCTGTCCCCACCAGCGTGCTGAGAGTCGGAGGCTGTCCTGACGTGTCTAGGCAGCAATGCTCCACTCACGACCACAGACCTGACTGGGGCTCACGACTGGTTAAATGACGGTGTTCCACCATCAGTTGTTACTACCCGTCTGGCTTCTGCAAACGCAACACTGTCAAACTGAACATGGACACGGGAGCGACCTCACCTTCAAGACCCCCAAGTCCAGGAGGGCCGAGGCGTCTCTTGCTGAAAGGTGTCATCTCTTTATCTTCCTAATTTGTCTGGTAGGAGGGGACAGTTTCGGTGCTTTCCAGTTGCCTCTTCCTACGGAAGTGCTGTTATGACATTGGTCAGAGAAACGACGGCTTTTGCCAGCTGCTCTCACTCATGGCACGTGGTCAGACACTGCACCATTTCTCGTAAGGATCGTCTTCATGTGCAGCCTGGTGACCAAGGCCTCCCCTTCCATTCTGGTTTCCGTAATGGGGCACCTGTCTTGCCCCCCTGCACCTGCAAATCAAACCCCTGTGGGCTCCCTGGTGCAGGTGCAGGAAGAAGACAGTCTGGGAGTCAGGACCTCGGTGTTCAGGCCTTGGATCGCCCCAAGCGCAGGGCAAAGCCCTTGGCCTCTGTCGTTTTAGGGTTTCAGTGGATGAAACAGGAGGTCAGACCAGACGGTCATTTGATCATTTACTGTGAGGCAGCCACTACAGCGATACAGGGCGATACAGGGGCTTGTCGGTTAAATGTCTACCATTCTGTTCAGTCGTCAGGAACAGCGCTGAAGAGGGAAAGTTTCCGCAGACCCCGACCCGGTCATTGCCGTGTAGGGATTGATCCTGACGACTGCCCTGGATGGCGTGATCGCTGTACTGAATGCTTTATTTCTACTGATCAGCCATTCCAATCTCTCACCCAGCCTCTGAGGTTGCTGTTATTACGATTCCCTCGCACAGAAGATAAAACTGATGGTGACAGAGGACGGACGGCGCGCACAGCGTAATCAGATGGCCAGCGACGAGCGCAGATGTGGTTTGAGCCAGGCAGAGCCGCTCCCTGGGCCTCTGGGCGGCGCAAGCACTGGGCACTGCCCGCCGTCAGACACTCGGCTCCGCACAGAGGAAAACGTCCCCCACCCCTGGTTTGAGCAGGTCCTGAGTTCAGCTCCACCGCAGGGATGGCCCTGGTAGTTCCGGGGGCAGGGGGGACGCTTCTTAATCCCGTTTTCTTCACCTAGAGTTCCTCATTGACCAGACAGTTACTAAAGAAGCACACAGTGAGGGGAAGAAGGACACGAAACACTTCTACGTAACTCGCTGGGGCTCTGTGGTAGATACTTGAACCGGTCGTTCTTGAGGCCTGAAAAGCCAAAGGCAACGAAACAGGGCAGAGTTAGAGGCAGGGTTTGCCGCCTCCTCAGAAGGGCCTGGTCACTTCCCATCGCGTCTACAGAAGCCGTGCCCAGAGGAAGACGTGCGGGCGTGGACGGAATGCACCGCACTTGACAGTCTGTCTGCACCAGGGCTGTGCGGGGTGCAGCGGGCGCCCCGCAGGGCCTTCATCAACCTGCCCCTATCGACCCGCCAGCGTCCCAGGAGCGGCGGAGTGCAGTTAGCAAAAAACACTTTTTGCACTCAAAAGAGGGAACAGCCAGAGAATATCAAGCTGTGCTCCAATAGAACGAGTTTCTTTAAACAGTTTGCAACTCACCCTGCCCCCAGAGCAACTGCGTGGCCCACCCCCGTCCACTCCGGAACTCACGGTGGTGGTGGAACTTCCAGGCAGCTGTCAGTCCGCGCATGGAACCCACGGGCACGAATACCGGCTTCACGGGGCCTCGCAGGTCTCAGCCTCACTTGCGCATGCATCGCTCTGTAAGTGAGAAGGGAGAACAGGAATGGCTTTTGAAAGATCGCTTTCCGATACAGACTGTGCTTGAGTTCGAATGCTCATTTGAATCTTCTTTAAATTCCTCACTACCGTCAAGAAATAAAATAATCTTAACTATATGATACCTAATACATATTCATCCCATTATATTGTGAACTATAATTTGTCTACTTTCTGTAAGTTTTTTAAAGACGCTGCATGCAAACCTAGGGGAAAATGGTTATCTTTTTCATTTCAGTCTAGTTTTTTATTGGTTTTGCAAGAGAGGCTTTGAGGGGTTTTTTTGTTGTTGTTGTTTTTTACAAGGAGGAAAACTGTAAGTCAACCTTATTTAAGATATGTTTGGTTTTGTGGAAATCACCTTTGTTATTTCTCAAGTGCTTCTTTTCTTGACATTCTGTCCAAATTACTTCATCCTCAACAAGCAGGGTGAGTCCTCTATTAGTTGCAAGCGTATCGCGTGAAATTAAACACCAGGATGCGTGGTAATTAGAAATCATCTGACCCTGGGGCACGGGCTGATGGCAGAGCCCTTGACTCAATCAGTGGAGGTGAAAGCCGCGGGTGTCGGGCACATTTGTATAAACCTGAGACGGGCTGCTGATGAGAGATTGTACGAAGACACTACAGTTAAGGGTGGATTTAATCAGGCAGAAGGAGGGCATTGTGAGCACTGCGGCTTCGAAATCGCATCAGGCAAGTGGAAGGGTCTCCGGTGGAAAACAACGCCCAGGCCCCCTCCTGAGCTTTGTCATCCATCCATCCGCCTCTCAAGGAACCGCTCGGCGTTAGAAACAGCATTCCTACAGGATGCGTGTGACTCAGGAGGTGCAAAGCACAGATGCAAGGGGATGTGGCAACTGTGAATTGTTCGAATAGCGAAACAAGCTAAGCCTGACCATCCACCCTGTGCCAAATAAGCACAGACCGAAGGTCCAGAACAGGAAACTGCAGAAGTAAAAGCAAGACTCTGCCAGCATTCTTAGGTCGGGGGCTGGGAGCGCCCTCTACACACAACACCTGAAGCAGCCAGCACACCACAGACATTTCACTGTGAACAGTGTGTGTGGCTGTGCTCAGGATGTGTCCTGGATAATACCTGGTAGTCGTGCGTGGTGCCGCACCACGTTCTTGGCAGAACCTCTGGGGACACTGCAAACACAATTTCCTGATTTCTGCCCATTTCCTAATATTAATATAACCCACGTCTCTCTCCTGGTATCTTCTCTGCCTCCCCGGCAGCAACATGAAAGGGTTTACTCTCACACACCACTTCCCTGGGTGGCGGGGAGGCCGGGGGTTCTGAGGAGCTTTCGCTGTTGTCGTCTGGGCTTGTCACTGCAGCTCAGGGCCCCTGGCCTCACCGTGCAGATCTGCACACGAGAAGATTCCACCACAGGAAATAAGAGGGAACTTGAGTTCAATACAACATGGAAAGCACATTAAACTTACTCAACTTCTAGAGTTCTGAGACTGTGTCACAAAAGACTGTGATTAAAAATAAGACAAAGTAACTAAAATGAAAATAAAAGTGACTAAAATGCATAAAATTATGTGGGTAAAAATATTAGTAGGTGATTAACTCTCCCAAAGCAATATTAAAATCAAACTTAGAGATCACAGAAAGCTGAACTAAGACAACAGAAAATGAAACCAGGAATCTGAAGCAAAACTTGAGAGCCACTCAGAGAATATGTAGGGGAGACACAGAAGACAAAAACAACAGGTAAGAAGTTGTTAGAAACTTGAAATGGTGATCCAGTTTCTAGAAGGACCAGAACTAATGAAGCAGAACTAATTATCAAATCGAAACAGATTTCTTAAGAACTGTTTTTAAAAATGACTAAAACAAATGTAGTAATGACTCACTGAGATTTCCTAAAACGAGTCAATATAAGCCTTCACCCTTGAAATAGGTAGGTGGATTTTTTTGTATTTTTTTAAAATAAAATAACTTAGAAGCATTCAGACAGAAAAACTAATGAACTAACCCCTCCCCCCCAAACAAGCAACTTAGGAGAAAACAAAAATCACATTGGTCAAAAATTTTTCAACAAAATTCAGCAGTGGATGACCAATCTTATTCCCTAAATACTAAGAAATTTTTCTAGTCCTTTAAAGAAGTAAATAAGGTAGAGACTCCAAGATTTGAAAAAATAGCATGGAGATATTAATGCTATGAAATACATAAAACACAACTCATCATTCACCCGTGATATATCAAAAGACAGCACAAATTTATCACATGAGCACTTAAATATGCATTGTCTCAATAAGTATGTGTAACTTCATAAAACTTAACGTAAATGTTAAATCCGAGACATGAATTCTGAAAGATAATAAACAAGCACAGAATCCCTAAGAAACACAAATCTGGTCAATGGCAGTGTGCGGATCAGCTGGGATGAGGGCAGGGGGGGCGGGGAGGGGGGAGGAAACGCTGCTCCATAGACTCTGAGGCCCCACCCTGGCCCCCGGGGTTCTCGGGCCAGAGCTTAAGCCACCACCCGAGATCCCCAGGAAAGGCCCAGGTGACACTGGGGACACCTGTCCCCTGGTATTTCTTTCAGTTCATTTGTTTTTTGTAAGAAAACCTCCCATTACTACAAGCAAATGCAATTAGATTTCAGTTACCTATAGTTACATGGGACTAGTCTCTTAAGACCTCACTCGTTTCTTTCTCACTAGAGTCTTAGGCTCATAAAAACTGCTAAACTAGCACATCACACTTAGCAATGAGCGTCGACATAAAGTGGCCACTCACAGAGTTTAAACATTGTGAACACTACCCAGTTTTTCTAGATATTAAAAAACAAGAATATAAAAATAGCCCATAAAATAAAAACAAAGCAATGAAAGCATCAAGAACCAAAATCATAAAACAAAAATAAAAGTTTATTAAATAATGAAAGTATATAAATCTTTTCGAAAGTATACTCATTATTTATAAAGTATGTAATACTCTCAAAGTATAACTAACAAATTAATCAGTTTCATCAAAGAAATTCAAACAAAAATGTAAGATTAGTTATAGTACTAAACACAAAAATGAAGTATATCTCAAGGTAAAAAGCATTAAAAAGAAAATAATCATAACAGAAAAAGTCTCTTAACTTCATAAGCTTTGAATATACATGTCAGAAATTCTTAGAAATATAAGCATAAATGAAAGAAACAGGAGAAACATTAGCAAACCATTCTCATTCTTTTAAAATAAAATAAATACATGTTTTCATATTCTCTATGTAAAGCTACAGTTTAAATGCAAAAATGAACAGCAAACATAATCTTTGCCTTTACCAACGCCCATCACCTTGAACAAAATGAGGTTACAAGAGGGTACGCATTGAACCGCACCGGATACGGAGGCAGCTCTTGTCTCTCCAAATCCTTCCTACACAGACAGACGCACAGAACGGACCCTGAAGAAAATCCCGATAAACTGTAATGAGGGGGGCTCTAACCAGTCACATCATCTTCAAAAAGTAATAAAATTATAAGTTAATTGACAAATGTGTCACTAAAATATTCATTTGAATATTATACAGCATCTAAAAACATGGCTCAATTGGGATGTTCTACCCAGCATTTGAGATGATTTCTGGGAATGGTAATACTTTAAAACACATTAGGCTGTAGCCACAACTGTTTTCTGAGATAAAGTCAAATATTTTCATTTTTAAAAAAATTAATCAAACCTTGAATTTGACAAAAAATTGAGAAATCCAAAGAAAGAAAGGGGAGGAAATAGACAAGTTAAAGAAGAATTCTATAAATTAGAGAAAGAGGAAAACACAAATCCATCAATCAGGGACTGTTTCTTTGGGGGAAGTAATAAAAATAGAAATATATGAAGGTTTAGCAGATTTCATTAAATCACCCAACAGAAACGCTATGGCTGCCGAGAAAACAACAAATACAACGTGGAGATCCAGACTCAACCTGCGCTCCTGCTCTTGCCCCCCATGTGACCCCAGCTGGGTCTCCGCCTCAGGTCCCCAGGGGCCTGGAACAATGACTTCTGGGTCAGGCATGCCCCCTGGAAGCATCGCCTTGTAAACCAGCTAAGGGAGGAACCAAGCTTTTCCACAGCTGCAATTTCTTCTCCTGTTCTCCCTGACCCGATGGGTTTTGTATGTCTTGAATTCCTCTTTGAATGAGTTTCCATGAGGGAAAAAACATAAAGGTTCCTGATCCTTCCATCCTGCACGTCTAACCAGAGGCTCAGTCAAATCAGTGAGACAGAAGGCATGAGTCCTTAAGACCAGTGTTGTTGTTGCAACATTTTGAATATGTGATCAATACAATTGATATAAATGGGTCAGAAAATGTTATGCCTTTTATCTCATAATCATGGGTTTATCTAGTGTGGATTCATTGGTGACTCTATGAAGACCAAGCAAACTTGCTGGAGGCTCTAGAAATTACTCTGTTCTTTGTAAAACTGTAGCAGCAGACTTTGGAAAAGAACTGCACAACGAGGTTTGAGGCGGCTCATAGGGTTTTTTCCCCTTTACCATATTGCTGTTGTGAGCTCTTTGTTTTCTGGTTATTTAATGCCTCCCTCTCTAAGTGGAATGAAGAAAAAAGTGCAATTGATTGATGCTCAGTTTGGCTCATTCATTTAACTTCAAATTTAAAACTATATACTATGCTAATAATCTGATTTTTAAATGAATTTCAGGGACTTCTTTATGATAAGGAAATATTTTATAAGTACATGTTTTTAAAAATTACTGTATCCTTGGAGAGACTTTTTTTATTCTAACTCACTGACACCATGTTTTTGCTGAGAGCAAATAACTTAGACCTCAAAGGACTAACGTCGGAAGTTAAAAGGCCCGTTTCGGAAGAGGAAACCCACACGGCCCTAATGGAATTTAAACATAGCTGGGCCTCATCACCACACTACCATTAACGGGAACGAGGCTATTTCGACAATGTTTAAGGAGCTTCTCCATAAACCCCACAGGCCGACCAGAGTGAGGACAAAGTGGTAACCTCAAATTCAGAGCTTTATTCTCTTATCTCTTTTTATGTAATGGTGCTGTGTTACTTGTAGCCAGATTATGGTTTTCTGTAACTTGACCCTTGAAATAAAGACAATATTGCTCTTTGTTTTAATACTCAAAGTCAATAAGAAGTGAAACAGAAGAGGCAGTGTCATGGGACTTGGAACCGCAGGCCTGAAATCCGCTGACAAATCGCCTCTCCTTGTTACCGCACACAGGGGTTTCTGCTCAGCCGTGAAGGTCAGGTTTCCGAAACCACTGGATGGGGTTATTTTCAGTTGCCACACTTACTTAAGACCTTTTTAAAGGCAATTTTGATAAAAATTAGACCCGGGTGCCTAAAATAAAATGACTAAGACAGCACGTAAGTACAAAAGAACCAATGATGTGATATGTTTTCTTAAAACACTAGGAATCACTACCAGCTGTACCAATGACTTTTCCTGGGTCACTGCAAACCTTACAAGTTAACAGCGCCACATAGCTTTAACGGAATGCTAGAAGGTGCCTTTTTTCTAAAGACTATGCCTATTAAAACTTTCTCTTAGTTCTATTCTATTTTCTGATTTTACAGCTCAAAATGCTAGACTTCAGCTTTTCTGCTCCCAGTGCAACAAAGCCTTTTAAAATAGAAAAAAATGAGATAAAATTTTATTAAAGTGTTACTGGCAGATAACTCAGTAGGCAGTATTCCAAGCCAGCCCTGGGGAGGGGGTAAATACCATGTCTTCTCACTTTGTGCCGCTTCTCACACATGGAGGCTTGAAGACCAGCCTAGTCTCATTCCAGCTCAGGGTCACAATGTCAGCTCTTTCCCTCTGCTTCTTTTATATCAAATTGTAGGGGGTTGAGACTTCCCTGTACAGACCGACTTTGAAGTCATTGACGGTCTCACCCCCTGCTTCCCCCGGGACCATCACCGGGTCATGGCCATTGGGCTACACAGAGGCTCTGCACCCCACAATGAAAATAGCGTCCTCCTGTCCCTGCTTCTTCGATGTCTAAACTCTCTTTATTCCTTCATAGCCACACTTCAAGAGTTATTTATAATCTCCATTTCCTCCTCCCTCCCTACATTTTAATCTTTGCTAACTTCTTTCTGTTTATTTTTTTATATTTAGGGATTCTTTTAAATGTAAAAAAGAAACTCCTAATTTCTCATATTCCCTTTACCCCACACCAACCATCACTAACACTGTGTTGCTATTACTGTCACATTGCGACTGAAGAAACTATTGTTTCCACATGTCTCTGCCATTATTCTATTTCAAATCAGGTTTCCATATCTACTTGGATCTGTCTGTGTTCCAGGTCTCTCTCTGAATTCAGTCTCCTTTGCCTTCATGTTTAGTCTGTGCTGGTCACTAGGCTTTTACAGCTGCCTGCTAATAGGTGGAAAGGCATTCTCTACACATTGACCTTCTCTGGAGCGTCTTTGACCATTCTTGCTCATGTGCTCTTTGATGTAATCAAGTTGTTAAAATAAAAATAAAATTAAGTGAAACAACCCATATCGAGAATTTCACTAGAATTTCAGCCTCCATGAATTTAAGTTTACATTATAACAATATCGAGTCTCCCATCCTTGAAATAGTTATAATTTCTACCATTTTGTCATATTTTCATTGATGTCATAGTAAATGTTTATAACTGGCTTTTGATAAATTTAACACATTAAAAAAAGCTTTATTTCTATCTTTGTTGCTATTGTAAAGGTCACTTTTTATTCTATCTTATTAAGGAGTGTGTTGACTGCTGCTACATTTTAGAAATGCAATTGATTTTTGTAATTTGAGACTGGCTAAACTCATTAATTCTATTAACTCATCAGTAGATGGGGGAGGGTCTTTGGTGAGAATCACATCTTGCATAAATATAAAAACTGCCTTCCGTCCCTCCCCGCAGCACAGTCCCGATTTGCACCAGCCAGGACCTCCCTTGTTAGGCGCAGTCCTGCGAGGTGCCGGCAGGACCTCGGAGGGTGGCTCTCACTCTTTTCTCAATTGACTTTGACGCTTGCCAATTCTTTTTGCATGTGTACGCTAGTAAGCTAAGAACGACTTTCCATTGCTGTATCACTAAGCATTTTATGAAGAATGAATGCTGAATGTGCACATTTTCCCACCATGCATCAAGGTAACCTCACCCCTCACCTTTTCACTTATTGTATAAAATACTAAGCTAGATTAATTAGCTGTTGAGTTTCCTACAGTGTTGTCTCCATAAACATTCACGCTTGCGCACCAGCAGGGTCCCCCGGGAGACCTTCCGGGAAGCGCGGTGCTGCGGGGTTTACCGCCCCACCCCGCAGGGCCAGCCAGAAGTAGACCCATGGAAGCGGGACCTGGAGGCCTGCACATGCTCTGCCGAAAACCAGTTTTGGTGCCCTGGACATCAGTGTCTAGGCCCCAGCCGGGTCGCTGTGCTGTGGGTACTCGGAACCTAAGTGACGTCCCTGTGACTGCTCCCGTGACCGGAAACACAGGCTATCTGGGGAGTGTACTTCCGGCGCCAGGCGAGGTTGACCAGGTGGCCTAGCTGAAGAGCTGTGTGCCTTGTCCTGCTCTTTGAGATCAAAGAGCAGGACAAGGCACACATCTCTTCGGTTCGTCCCGTAAGAGCTGCGGTGTCCCCCACCCCGCCTGCCCCCTAGGAGACGGGCGGCTCCCGGAGGGGCCCAGTCCGGTCTGTTTGCTTTGCCTAAGTTGTGCTCTTCCACCTTTTTCTCACAGCCTTCAGGGAGGAGGTGCGGGACCCAAGTGGACGGCTGAGGCCCTTGGGGTGAGGACCCGGCTGGGCGCCCCCACCGCGCACTCACCTGCTGTCTTTCCAGCGAGGCCTCGGTAAGGCATTCTCCTATCTGAGACTCCCTGCTTTGCCTGCAGCCCCCTGATCCAAACACACTTCATTTTCTGTGTGTGAGGTTCCCAGGAAGGTTCTGGGTGGCCGAGCAGGTGGCAGCCGCAGGGGACACAGAGTCTCCAGGTAAGTCCTCAGCGGCACCACCAGGGGCTTGGGGAATAAGCTACAGTGAGAAATTAGACTGTTTTCACCATCACATTAAAAATCCAAGTAGTAACAAGGCACCCTGTGCAACCCATCACAACATCCTCCCTGCGCCGGAGCTCCTTGTGGAAGGAGTAACGCATCTGTTGATAGTGGGAACCTTAGAAGCCCAAGCCCGCCAGTGGTGTGCACAGCAGGGCCTTAGAAACTCTGAGACAGGTGCCAGTGGAGAAGCAGAGCAGTTTGTCCAAGCGCTGGCCCCTGGAGAAGGTGGGGCTCCTTGTCTCAAAGCCCATGACAGCATCTCAGTGCAGGCCGAGGGGCTTGGGGGGAAGGAGAGGGAAATCAAACGAAGACATCAAGGGCAGGGTGGAAAGTTCTGTACTGCAGACAGCACAGTCTGCTCCGGTGAGCAGACTTGTCCAGCCCTGGTCTGCTGGGTGCCATCCTGGTGTTATGGTGGAAGGTCAGCAAATCCATGGTTGTTGGAGCGCCTAAAGGTCAGAGTCTGTCCTTTGAAGTTGGTCCCTGGGATTCATGTAAAAACATGCTGTTTGTCAATAAGCTAATGTCCTTGACAGCTTTCAAGGAGGATGGAGTACAGGGTGGAGAGGCATCTGGCTTGGGCGACTCTAGCCACTCAAGTCCACTGTCTGGTTTCTGTCCTGGCTCCAGAGTTTTGCTGGGAAACTTTGGTGAGAGAAAGTGATGCCTGAAGGTCAGTTTTCTGCAGAATATGTTGTATGTTACATTAAAGATATCTGCAATGATGATCTACTGTATTCCTCAGGGCTTTAAGAGATGTCCTTATAACTTGACAGTTTTTAATGTGACATTGCAGAGATTAGCCACTATGGTGACAAGTCATATCGACATGAAATCTGGATATCTCTGTTTCTCTAGAGGGGAACTATTTAGGGTATAGACCAAAATATTTTACATGGGAGCAACTATAATATGAAGTATTTGTAAAATGAACACAAGCTACACATAATAATAAGAAGAAAATCTTTTTAAAATGTTTTAGATTGTGCTAAGAAAATGGCCCTAAGTTCAGCATCAATCTTAAAGGCCAATGAAGTGCTTTCTCAGCGAGGAGCTAGAAACCAACAGGAAGTAGCCTCAGCTCTCATGGTGCTGGCTGTATGGTTCTGCTCCCGACCTCACGAAGGCGAGGCACCACAATGGCCGTGGGATGAGCTGGTGTGGAAGGAAGGAAGACAGGATCAGGAAATGATAAAAGGAGGCACTAATTTTAAATGAGAGTTAAAATGAGGGAGATGGGGAACAGACTTTCACTAGTGTGGTGCTGAAGCCACACACAGGGTGACCCCTGAACTATTCGAGGGTCCTCCAGTGCAGGAGGGGGGGGGCTGCAGCGATGGCCGCTGTTCTACCAGTCAGGCACTCGTCGGCCCTTCCTGTGGAAGCAGCACTTGTTTCTGCCTTGGAGGGCCATGTCCCCACCACCTGGGTATCAGGCCACACTGAGTGTGGGGGAGGTCAGGGATTGGCTCAGGGCTGGCTGACTCTTCCTGGAAAACTCATCCAGTTCATTCTGGCCTAGTGAGGGTCAGGGCCTAGCATTTGTTGGCGCTTGGTGGAAGGTCAACCCACATTGGTGGGGTGTTCAGCTGGTGCCATATAATTTAGTACGTTTGTGGAAGATCATCTGATTAGATCAGAGCATCACAAAGAAGTAACAGAGTGGGGTGGAGGGGCCAGAAAGGTGTGCTGCTGACTCGGCTAAGCGCCAGGCCTGCCTTGGGAAACTTCAAGGACGTGAGCAGTAAGCTCACTTTGTGATGCCTCAAGGAGCTACAGGTAATTAATTATCTGTTACTTCCAACTAAAATGATCCTGACTAATAAACGTGCACTTTGAAATCCAAAGGGGAGTAATTGAAAAGTCAAAATTTTTACACTTAACACAGCAGGCGTAATATCTATAAACTCTGCTCATGAGGCAGTGGCAACAGGGAACTAAGTATATTTTAAAGTACATGAATTTAGGAATAACACACCTACATATAGTTCTACATCTGAAACGTCAAAGACCTAGTATAATATCCAGAACAGCCACACCTGCCACAGAATCGTCTGCTAATGATGCTGTTGTTTCTGTTTGATTATATTGTTCATTCCTCTGCTACATGAAAATCAATACATATTTTCTTAAAATATAAAGAAGGGGGATGTTAATAGTCTGTTCCAAAATGAGCATATTTGGATTTAGCAGGGAGTATTGAAGCGAATATATTATACCACTGGGTAAATTTTAATAATTTCTTCTTGAGCTAAAATGACAAAGAGATTAGAGGATTCTTAAAGGTTATTCAGCCTGTCCTCCAACTTTCACAGTTTAATTATCAAATAAGCATGTAGCTTCTCCTTGGATTTCCCCGTACTTCCTTCTGCATCAGGCGGTGCTTTCTGTCAGAGGATTTCACTTGTGTGGGAGCTGTTTCATGCATTGACATAGAAATGCCCTCTTTCCAATCTTAACTCTTTTCCTCACTCTATATTCTGAAACAATACAGACCAAATATCCTCGCCCAATGAAAAGTCTTCATTTCTGTCAGTGGCTTACGGTGCGCCCAGAGCCGTGCTAGGTGGACTTTCAGGGACAGACTGGGCAGACCACATGTCTCCTGCATGAGTCATGTTCCCTGGATGGAGAATCCACAGAGGCACAAGTATTAGGTAGTGTGTAGCGCTGTGACTGTAAATAGATGACATGGTGAGAAGGTGTCGGGGGAACGTTAGATGCTGTGACCGATCAAAGCATCTGTTTTTTCGGAAGTGACCCTGATCGTAAGGAAGGGCTGGGGTTGAGGGAGAGTCCGGGGGAGGCCTGCGGGATGAAGCCAGGAAGTGTCTCCAGGGCCTCCCCACTGGGAGGAACTGGTGGTGATGATGTGATTTCTAATCCTCCTTTTCCGCACAGTCTAGATTTTTCTCTCTCAAAGCGAGTCTGAGAGAGAGCGATTTTAAGCTAATTTTAATAAACTCAAGTACAGTAGAAGCCTTCTTTCCTGTGACTGGACACTCAGTGAACGCAGCCTGAGAGGGCACCGGCCTCTTAGCAGTCAGATCACGTTACCCGCTCATATTAATGAAGCTCCATTTCCGTACAATTTTTAAAAATAATTTTTCAGGTAATTAGTTTCATCAACATGGCTCCTTTCCCTTGCACTCTTGGGAATAACTAAAATAAGGAATTGGGACTTTGGCACCAGAGTTATATTAGTAGTTATAATTAACACCAAAAAACTGTAAGCCAGCCGCTGTTTGGAGTCTGGCAAACCTCTCCACTCTCACCCTGCAATCTGAATTTCACTGGTGAGTGCAGAGTTACAGCAATGTTGTCTGTAACAGAGGCGACAGCTATGTGAGATTAACGTTTCCAACCTTTCCAGTGTGTTTAGCTGAAAATTGGGATTGATTGTCTTTTTCATAAGCCTGGTTTCGGATAAGAGGTTAAAACCAAGTGGCATTTATAGTATGGAGGTTGTGTTCTTTGTCTTCATGCTCCTTTTATCCCTTCTGATGTTGCTTTTGCTCAATAGCTCACCCCTGCACACTGGAACCCACCAGGTTCCCCACCCACCGGGTTCCGTGGGTTCCCTCTCTCAGCCGGCTGGCTGTCAGGCGGAAGGGCGTCCTGGGAGTGCGCTCCCAGCGGGCCCTTGAGTGCGCGACCACCTGGGACACTGATTCGCTCCCTGACCACATGCTGGTGTAGCATAGTGCCTGGGGTTGCCAGGAAGCGGACGTGTTTTGGGAAATCACCCACAAATTATTCACGTCAGGAAAAGAAGAGCAGAGCAGAAAAGAAAGGGATGGGGAGGCCAGGACTGGAGGGGAGAGGGAGGAGAAAGGGGTGGGGACGAAGGAGGCTGCCGGAGGGGGCAAAACGTAAGCGAGCGGCCTGTTTGTGCAACTTCAAGATACCCAGTCATCACTAAAAATAAATGTTGCGACACAGTTCCTGGAAGAGGGAAGAACTGAAAGGATTTCCCTCCGCTGGGACGTTCACTTATTTAACGTGACCCTCCTCCTGTCCCTCACTGGCACGGCACCGCGGCAGCAGCTCCGGTAAACGGGTACAGTGGGCATTTTAGTTTCCTGGAAATTAGCACGCACTTGTCCCGGTAAAACAGCCGGGGGTTCCTGAACACTAGAGTGAGATACATCTTCTGAAAGCTCAGAACAATGGAAACAACCGCGACTCTTTATTTTGCCACTTCCAACTCTACATGCCTATGATAGAATGTCCCTAAAACAGTGGAATTTACTGTGTGAATAATAGGTTAGCGGGCAAGCTGGAAGCCCCTGTCATGTTAGTGGGTCTGTCGGATCGTCTGCTGAAGGGGTTTCTGCTTTCTTACTGCATCAGATACTGTTTCAAAGAGCCCTGCGCATCTGAATACGCTTTACAAACAGCTTCCAGCCAGAGTGCAGACAGCGCCGGTAGCAGATCAGGATTCACAGTGTTAATATTTAATTGGGCATTTGCAGTGGAGACGTGCTGAGCTTCTGGGTATATTTTTAGGTAAAGAAGTTAAGAAACCACAGACAGACACCTGTACCTTGGCTGTATTGCTATCTTTATTTCAAATAAGCTTTTCTCATATCAAATCAATACCAAAAATAGATGATGATACCAAACTCGGGCTAGGCTGCCTGCTGCTTCAAAAGCCAGTCCTCAGAGACAGGTGCCGGTGAGAAGGAAAGAGGTTCATTCGGGGGCGAGCAGCCTGAGAGGATGGCAGACCCCCCTCCCGAAGACCATCTCTCTCTCATCTAGTGCAGGCAGAGGTCTCCACTGGGACAGAGAGGGAAAGCAGCACAAAGAGAGCGGGGGAGCAGGTCGGTCGTCTTCTGTGTGTGAGGCGCGCCATCTATTCCGATGATTATCTCCAAACCGGTCCAGCAGAGGGCTGGGTTTATCATCCTAGGTCAGCAAGTCTCCTGGAGCCAGAATGTCCAGTTGCTGGAATCAGCCTCCTTTGAGTCAGCTCCTGGGACACGTACACCATCATGCTGTTTATCTCTGTTACATATTAGTTAATGATTCATCTTTCACAAAACCACTCTTAACAGAAACAATATTAAAAGAATTGAGGGGTGGGTTACAATGATGCATTTTAAAAGTTAGGTTATATTTTTCTTGTTGAAATGTTTGTTTAATGTTACTTGCACTGTATTAGAATGATGATAATATTTTAATAATAAATATTCAAAAGTTAATTTTACTTAGGTACACAAAGCTATAATTGCTTATTTTTTCTAAGCAGTAACTCATACTGGTAATGACCACAAGCAATCTAAACAGAGAGAAGGAAGAAGTACTTGTGTAAATTCACAATTGGTTCACACTTAAGTATAAACTTTTGACTTTATTAAGTTTTTATTATTTGGAATCTAAAATATTTATGTTTGATTTCTTGTATGCTCAGCTAGGAATATGTGTTCTTTAGGTAATCTTTCTGATGAATTTTAATAAATATAAATATTTAAATATTCATAAATAAATATAACAAATAATTTACATGTTGTCTGTTAAAAAAGAAAATACAATGACCAGTGAGACTAAAAGAGAATGGACAATATACACACAGAATATAGAGAAACATGAAATGTACAGAATGATTATATTATAATGTAATTTACTGAAATTTAGTCCAGTATATCATTTTATGTTCCACAAATGTCTATTTTAGTGACTTTTCAGTCCATTTTTTCTATCAGAGTATGTCATTAGATAGCCCCATAGTTCATACAATAAAAACATATTCAAATGAAATGAGTGGTTTATTTGCAAAAATTTGGACTGTGCCTAGAGTTTCCATGAAGTAGAATTTATTGAAATTTGCATGTAAGAAATGAAAGAGCATGTTGCTAGCCCACCACGGAGTTGGTATGAAAACTATGAGCTGCTTCCTTATCTAGGAAATTACAGTTTTCTCTTTTTTTCCCTTTTTCCTCCCTTGAGTGCAGGGAGTTAATGACTAAGGAGAGGGTGAGCATGCAAGAATTTAAGAAATAATGCATGCGTCCGTTTTGATATTGAAAAGCTACTTTTATCAATCCTTATAACGCATAGTGTCATCATTTCATTGATTAAAATAGATGACTCATGTTTACTAGCTTTAAATATGAGAGATGTACTGGTCTTCCTGAAGACCTTGCAGGGGGAGCTATATTTCAACAGAAGGTTGACAAGTGGAACTTGTCAAGGCTGTTTCTTCCGGAGAGACTCAGTTGGGCGCCTGGCCCCCGTAGGCTGAATGACTGGGTTTGGTCCGCTGCTCCCTCTCGGGGGCTGGCGGGAAGCTCCATTGGCCTCTCTGCACACTTTTCTGCCTGCAAACACTGTGCTGGCAGGGACCGTGGTTCATAAGGAGGAGCGTGCGGCACTCAGCAGGCACCCCGGGAGGGTTAGTCCTGGGTCTGTAGGAGCACCTGTGCACATCTGGGTGTCTGGGTGTGTCTAGGAAGAAAAGAGTGAGGGGAAGAATCCCCACCCCCTCCTGTGTGAGGCTAGTTTTCCTGTGTGTGAGCCAGTCGCCATTAGCTAGTCATGCAAATCATCAGCGGTATAAGCCAGTTACACACCAGGAACTGTGATCTAGCCTCCACGAACCTGTTACCTATGAACAAATGGCTTGCCACTGTTTTTCTCAGAATGTTGGGGTTTTTTAAATATTTTATTTTTTTATTTATTTTTAGACAAAGGGGGAGTGAGGAGAGAAAGAGAAAGAGAAACATCAATGTGTGGTTGTCTCTAGCGCCCCCAACTGAGGACCTGGCCTCCAACCCTGGCATGTGCCTTGGCTGGGAATTAAATTGACGACCCTTTGGTTCACAAGTTCAATCCAGTGAGCCATACCAATCATTGCCAGAATGCTGTTATTTCAAATAATGGAAAAATTAGTTTCAGGAGCTTTAAGATCCTATAATGCAATATTCTGGATATTTTAAAATATTGTATTATTAAACAAAAGGAAACATTTTCCAAAGCATTTTGCTTTTGTTGAGATGAATATGGGCAAAGATAACTTTTTGGTTGCTTTAACTATACCAATTTTTGGTTTTAAAAAATATGTAAAATACCATTAGAATTTCAAAGTTAGTGCAATTATGTACATTATGAAAGTGTTTTTCATATTTGAGTGTAAAAATATTAAGGAGAAATCAAACAAGTATTGACCTTTTGCTCAAAATTAACACCTAAGTATTACACTTTTAGAATTTGTGGAAGCTAGTAAGATTTCAGTGGTAAATTTAAATTGAACTTGATGACTTTTACATGTATATGAATGACAAAATAGTGACTTACATATTGTTGTTTTCTGTTAAGCATACATATTTCACTGGAGATTATAATATGCAACTTCTTTACCCCCTGCACCAAGGACTCGCACCTGTTTGAAATATCACTTCTTTGAGAGGACAGGCATTGCAGCATACTACAGGCAGTAACTTAAGCCACAGTAAATATTTACCCATTTTTATGGGATCTTTAAAAACATACTTAAAGTACAGAGTGAGTATACTGTGGAATATGTGGATGCTGATTGTCCTACTTTACAGTTGCTTGTATCTGCACTAATCCCTCAGCTGATAAAATTTCTAAAGCAACAGCTCTGTAGCTTAACTGTAGCAAGTTATTTATACTCCAAAAAGCCAAATGACAGTGACTGCATCC
This sequence comes from Carollia perspicillata, assembly GCA_004027735.1. Lineage (NCBI taxonomy): Eukaryota > Metazoa > Chordata > Mammalia > Chiroptera > Phyllostomidae > Carollia > Carollia perspicillata. The sequence goes on from PVKM010006378.1 coordinate 35,537, forward strand.
ACATAATTGATGAGTTAAATGAGTTTTATGGTCCCCAAACAATTTTAAAGCTGAGTAACCCAAATTTATTAGCCATATCCAGATGGAATATAAAGTCAATATATTGCTGTTTATGTATCAAGTCAGAGAAAATTATTAAGGATGATTTCAGCCGTGGATGGTTAGGGTGGAGGACCTTGGTTAAATTTTGAGGCTATAATTCAAGGAAACTTTGGTAGCTACAAAGCTAGTGTAACAAATAAGATAACTGTGCTGTAATAGACTTTAGCTGAATCATTTTCTTGACTTAAAAAATGTACAACTGGAGTTGAAGGAGCAACTCCATAAAACATTTCAAAATATACTGTAAAGAAGTACTTATTCAGGCTCAGTAGCAAAAGAGACCCCATATTGATGGGGCTTGTAAGAAAGCATATATAAATAGATATTTTAATACAACTAAAATAGAAATGAGCTATTGTCAAGTACCTAAAAGTGATTTTGTTTTAGTGTCATTTAGTTGTAGGAAATTGGAAATATTTTTATTTTCAGAATGATGAAGTACTAAATGGCTTTAACTGAAAATAATAGATGCATCTTGAACATTAATAATTGCCACATAAACATGAGTGTAATCATAGAATATGAAAAGATTAAAGGGACAGAAACAAAGAGAAGATTGAAAATACAGCTTTTCACAGGTACTGGGGTTTTCCGTTCTAGTGTTAAATGATATGACATAGACTGACTACATGGGGCCAAGCCCCCAGTTCTCAAGCTATTCACTGTGTTATTTGGGCCAAGATGCTTAAGTCCTTAAGAGAGTGTAACAAGCAAGCTTCACTCCAAGGAATCCCAAACATAAGCCTGCTTACCTGATGCTCTGGAGATGAACTCTCTCTCCTTTGCTCCAGGGGAGACTCCCAGCCTGTCTCCAGAGGTGTTTCACTACACAGGCAGTCCTGGGCAGATACCCAGAACAAAGTAGAGGCCAGTGTCTCACTGCAAGATATGCAGAAATAGGAGAGAGCTACGGAAATGTGTCCCCCACTGTGACAAGCACCATTTACTCGCTCAAAACCATTGTGAATAGCTGTGCCCAGACACTGTCCTAGAAATCTGGGACATGGTGACAAACAGGACAGGCTGGGCCCGGCCCTCGTGAAGCTTCAGTCTTGGTAAAAGGGAGCACGTGAGAGGACTTGAGGAAGTGACTGGGTTAATGCTGCTGAAAGAAATTCCATGTCTGTAAGACAGTTATGCAGTGGAATCAGAGAAGCCTTCTCTGAGATTACATTTGAGTTGAGTCCTCAATGGAAAGAGCTAGGAAAATAAGAGGCATAATTAATGAGAAAGGGAATAGAAAGACCCTATTAGTTTTATCAAAACAAAGATGGTTTTGTTAATCAATTGGAAATTAATTGTAGACTAATCCCAACAAAAATACAGTGTGTATATACATACATATATGTGTGTGTGTGTGTGTGTGTGTGTGTGTGTCTATCTGTGTGCGTATATCACCTTTTTCAGGAAGAAACAAAGCATGAATACCCCTAAGGCCTTTAGTAAAATCGTTCAATATTTTAAAATTTCCTCACAGGGAATATGTGTTTGACAGGCAAGATTTAGAAAGTATATTGTATAATCAACAAATACATCTAAGAATTCTAATTATATATAAATTTATCAATATGAAAAGGAATGAAAAAAAAAAAGAAAGAAGGGAACATTGCCCCAGCACACTGAGTAAGCCAGGGGGAACGTATGCCTCCTTCCAAGGAAGGATGGTGAAGGCCAGTCCTGCGCAGATGAGAAATGAAGGAGGATGTGAAGTATTTGTGGCACCGGGAGGAATGACGTGCAGAACTGAAGGGGTGGTCAGGTTGCTGTGCAGACTCTCAGGAGCTCACAGGTCATGATCAACATTCTCAGCAGTTCATTCCTCCTGACCTTGACCAAGAGCACTCTGAGCAGAAGGGCAGGGAAGAAAACCCAGCTAGCAGCTGAGGGCGTTATGCACAGGAAGCTGGTTCCCTTATTTTAAATATCACCTCCTTCCAAAGCCTTTCTTGACTCTTCACACCAAGTAAAATGTTCCTACTCTGATTTGAACGTGTCTGGTCAGCTGTAAGGAGGCATCAGGCACTTCTGGGAGGCTGGGCCCCTGGAGGTTCCTCCTCTCTCCATCAGAGCAGTGCCTGTGGGCGTTAAGTGATTCATCATGTTTCTCTAAGTCAAACTGAATCAGAATGTTAGGTAATATTAAAATTCCTTGAATTTAATAATTGTCTTATCTTAAATAAGGGATTCACATTATTCTTAATAAGGTCTACAGTCATTCACAACCAGTGATGGTGCAACAGTAAGTCAACTGCCCCAAACATCCTGGCGAAAGTACAGCCTCCATTTAGACATGAGTTCCAGTGCGGTGCTTCAGTGAACGTTGCCGTCAGGGTCTTTTTAGAGGTCATGTAGAACTGGAGGCTGTTTGTCAGAGCACAGCTACTGGGGGCTTTGCACTACTCAGAAGAGTCAGCAGTGTGGGGCACATGCAGGTGAGTGCGCAGGCAATGCTGGGCAATATCACTGCATCTGAACTTTTCCGCGGTTGTGCAGAAACCCCGACAGGGCTGTCCGCCCCTGGAGGCCGCCCGTCTCTCACTTGGGTTTCTCGAGAGGAGCTTCCACTTCGGGACACTGAATCACACACCCAGGAAAGCATGCGGTTTCGCCGATGTTGCCTTTTTACGCACAGGAATGTTCTCGTGGCAAAACCAAGGGATGCTTGAGAAGTGACATGAGCACCATTTTCCTTTGACGGTCACGGCTTGAGCCGTGCTTGAGCAAAACCCAGTGAAAGCCTGACGGTGGCCACACAGGACACTGAACCCGATGGAGAGCAGCAGTCTCACGAGTCCTGCCTCACATAGTTGTCGCTTCACAGTGGTGCCGTCGCGTGTAAAACTCTGCGGTAGGAGCCTGCAGAGGGAGGGGCGAGGGCAGAGCGTTTCCTGGTGCAGCCCCGGGCCTTTGTGTGCTGCCTCGCTGTGCTGTCTCTTGTGAAACACCTGGGAGGGGTGGGCTCTGGGCCACTGCTCCCTGCGTCCGCGTCATCGGCACTGGTCTCGCCCGAAGTCACAGGTTCAAGGGAAATATTGAAAGAAAGACACATACTTAAAAATGCCTCAGTCAGTAAAGGCCGAGTTCTTGTTGATGAAGAAAAATGCAGCTCGGTCAGACTGTGGTTTCGGGCGCTGATCCCACTCCGACCCACAGGGGCTGTGACTGAGGCCCGGGCCTCTGACTCGACGGCACCGAGTGGTGGGAGGCAGGCGTCGGAGTCACGCTGCTTTCTGGCCCCCACCGGCCTCCGCCGCCCTCCCCAGCTCCTCAGCCCACTCCTTCCAGTGCGTCCCCTTGAGCTCAGGTGGATTCGATCTTTGGGCACTACCCGCTGAACGGGCAATTAGTTCCCTACTCAGACGCCGCTGTCCGCTGTCGCCGCTGTCCGCTGTCCGTGCCCAGTCGCCTCCTCTTCGATCGACATCCCCGTCAGTGAAGCAGCACCTCTGCTGCACCCCTTGCGGCACCGCCCCTTCTCCCCGGCACTGGGAGACCTGCAGGTCTGCACAGTGGCTTGGTGACATCATCCAATCATCTTCATCATGACGTTGTACATTTTACAGCAACGCCCGGGTGTTCACGTTCTCACGCAGCTCCTCCCTCCGGAGCTCCGGGCTCATACACCCCCTACCCCAACCCAGCCCGCAGCGGGCCCTGGCACTTTCTTACAACACTGTCGTGGAGCCGTTCCGTTCCGGACCGGAAGCTCCCAGCACTGACCCCGCCCCCCGCCGGCCTCCGTGGCAGTTCATCCTTCAGGGGCTCAGGTCCAAGGCTCCGTGGCCCTTGGTGGGTCTCTTTCTACCTCATTTCCGGTTCCTAGTGTTTTCTCAGAATATTGCCAGGGCTGCCCCCTTTCTCCCTGCCTCCACTGCGCTTCCCCGCCCGCGCCGCCAGAATCGCCCTGGCTCTAACGACGGTCGTGGTTTCCAGAAACCGTCCCCGTCCCCACCTCGGCTGCCAGGTTGTCCTGCTCAATTGCTGGTCACGGCGTGCAGAGACCTTAGAGGAGTATGCGAGGGAGCGCAGGAGCCTCCTTCCGCGGACCCCAACCCGGCGCCTTCCTGACGTCATCACGTCACAGGCCACGATGTTCACGCTGTGGGCGGGGCTCCACCGGGCCGACCCAGGCTGCCTGCCAGGCCACGTGGGGCCGCTGGCCGCTCCACTTCTCCAATGTCCTGGGCATGGCCGTCTGCCGTTTTCTGGTTTTGTTTTCTTCGTACCAGTCACCACCATGCTTCCCTTCACTTACACACTTTGTTTTCTGTCTCACCCCACTAAAATGTAAACTTGTTAATGACATGTATCCTATAAAATTGTGATTTTGATTATTTCAAGGGCATCTTTTTTGTTATTCTGATACCATCTGACTTCAATAACAAAACAAACTGCTCCACCTAATACTTGATACTGGTTAATTTTTCCTTGCATACTCCCATACTTCTTGAAATTAAGAAAAATTGCTGTTTTCATGTGGAAAGTAAATATACTGTAGATAAATTTGAAATGAATATGTTTTGTTTCTTTTTAAAAATACAGAAAATGTATTTTGGAAATTAAAATTATTTTCTCTGGCTAGTACTTCCGTTGCATCATCGACATTTTTCATAAAATTATAAAGTCATTCTTATTGCGTTAGAACCCACATAACCCCTTCTCTTCTGGTACCGACTCAGTTTCCAGTGAGCATCAGGAAAGGAGAGGAACTCCTGAGTTAGCCTCGACATCTGCTGGAAGGATTCTGATCCAGACTTAAATTACTTATCAAAATCAGTCACTTCACTGCCCTTAAATTGTTTTAACTAATGATTTGAGATGCGAGACAATTAAGACATAGTAGAAGCAAAGCATCTAGAGGCATAATTGTGTTTTTAAAGCACTGTGGAGACGATGGAGCTTACACGGCCTGTGGCCTCGCTGCTTCTTCTGCCCATGCGCCCTGATGCTCCCCATTTCTCCTTGTGAGAGGTCGGCGAGTGCGACTTCGCACTGCACGGCACGGCGCACGCTCTGATTCTGCAGGAGGAAGTTCCAGATACGTGATGAATGGTGCTGAACACACGGTCGCTTGGATGTCAGGGGAGCACAGCGCTCAGGAGCCAAGATTTCAGGAAATTTTAGTGCTTTGGTTATTGTTTGGCAAAATAATGTATTATTCAAGTAAAATGCAAAAGCAGGAAAAGAGCATGAATATCGAGGTTAGGGTAATAGCTGCTGAATACAAAGGTGGAAGATTTAGGTGAAATTAACCTGAGACCTCTTCCTGTACCTATGAAGAGACTCAAACATTTCAGCCAACCGGAGGTAAAACCGGACGTAAATGGAGAGGGAATGGGACCCACGTTAGTGTATTCTTTATTCCTCTAAATGCTCCTGTGGGCACAGAATACAGTATCTTTGAATATTACAGAATAAAATCAGTTATAACAAAGAGGTATTATTAGTGTTTGGGGACCAAAATAACAAATGTTGCTTTCTTGGACATTTTTGTCCCCCATAGGAGCTGAGCGGCTGACATTAATTAATATTCATCTCCCTCTATTCTTGGGTCTAATTAAACACGATCAATTGTGCTTGGTTGATTGTCTTTGATTAGCAAAGTCTCAATTTCCTTAATCACAAATACTTACAATAACCTTCTGCCTTCTAGGAATACTGTGCTGTTCACTAAGAACCACAGGAGCCCCGGGGAGGCTGCCTCCTGGGGTGGAAGGTAGAGTGTGGGGTGGGCCTGCGTGGCGAATGAGTGTGCGTGTTCCGGGTTGCACCTGGCTGCCTGCAGCGACCCTGATGCTTTCAGACTGAGGAGGTATCTTGGAATTGTACTGAAACCTCCAGTACAAATTGTATTCTATTGCTTTAGTTAGACTACAGTTTTATTTAGTGTAAGTACTATGGTGTTTCCAAAAGCAGAAATTGGAGGTAAAACACGTACTTTTTGTTTGAAGCAGCACCTCGTATGAGGGAACCCTTGGTGCAGAAACACGGTGGTCCGTGCCCTGCCCGACTCGTCCCTGCGGAGGAAGCTGCCCAGTGGGGAACCCTGCCCACCACAGCCCCACCTCCAGGAGCTGGTGGAGAGGGCAGCCGTGGACAAAGTGGAAGCAAATGGGCCAGGAGTCAGGAAGAAGGAAGGCAGCGGGTAGGCCCCAGCCAAGGGCCAGTGAACCTCGTCCCAGAGATCGGGGGCAGGCCCCCCACAGCGGAGCTTCCTGGCGGAACTGGGGACAGAGAAGGAGCAGACTGGCTTGGCCAAGCACACAGTGAGAGGAGCCTGCTGGCTGAGAGGGCCAGTTGGAGAAAGAAAGGGTTGTAATGCAAGAGGGGTCACCAGCAAAACAATTTTTACATGAAATTCTCAAAATCTAGGAGATGGTAACAAAAGAAATTACAGAAAAAGTGTGATAGGACTGTTGTCGCTGGTAGGAATGCAAGTGCCTCCAAAGTCTCCCGGCAGGAAAAGGGTGGAGTGACCCCAAGAAGGTGGAAGACCAGTTCCGGGAAGAGGGACAAGTGACATGTTAGTGATATACTGACCCTTCTGTGCTGTGATCTTCATCTGAGGGTTAATGTGATGGGTGATTTTTTGGTTATTTCAATTGGGATTCCTATGTATTTTAATAAATTGAACATACTTTTTATTTACTGATTATCCATCTGCTTTTTGAGTCACTTTTTGAAGTCCTTGGTCCAATATCACTTATTTTTCTTTCTTCTCATTGATTTGTAGTGATTTCTTATACAATCTAGATACTAGTCTCCTGTGAATTTTACATGTTGCAAATAATCTCTGCATAATATGCCTTCTCTCTGGTAATTTTGTAAATGATTAGAATTTTATATTATATTTTATTTTATGGTTGGAGCTAGTTGAATAGTATTCAATATATCATCTCCCAAAGGTCCCATTTTCCCCTTTTTATTTTATTACCTTTATGGTTATTTCTGTCATATTTTGGTCTTTAGTTCAGCAGAAATCTACTAATATACAGTTTTATTTTTCTCCTTATATGAGAAAGGTTGCAAAACACTATTTGCTAGGCTCTGACCAGGTAGCTCTGTTGGTTAGAGTGCTGTCCTGATACACCAAGGTTGTAGGTTTGATTCCTGGTCGGGGCACATACAAGTATCAACCAATGAACGCATCAGTAAGTGGAACAACAGATCGATGTTGCACTCTCTCTCTTTTCCTCTCTCTCTGAAATCAATAATGGCAAAGCACTACTTGCTACACAACCCATCCTCTGTCTACTAACTGATGCCACTACTTTTATGATAGACAATGTCCCACATGTATAGTGTCCACGCTAGCACTCTTGATCTGGTACCGTAGGTCTTTTCTCCGTGGTCACGTTTGCACCACCTGACGGGGTGCCTGCCCCCACACAGCCCTCTGATCCACCCTCCCCAGGGGCCCACTCCTCCCGCTGGTCCAAGGATATACCTAGAATGGTTTCAGGATTCACGCTAATCCACCCACAGAATTTGATTAGAATTGCAATGCATCTAAGCAACACTTTAATATTCCTGGAATACTAGCATTTTCAAAATGCCAGGACGCCCTATCTCAGAGCAGGAAGTGCTGCCATCGGTGTCCTCTCACACAGCCCCATCGCTCCTCCCAGTCGGAGGCCTGCACACTCTCTTCACGGTAACTTCCACTGGACAGGTCACACTGTCCTCAGGGTTCCTCCTATCACATCTCCCTTTTCCATGCAAATTCCTTTAAAATGCATCATTATTGATGTCAACAAATAACGCTGTTAATCTCTGTAACCTCTCTATCGGAATCACCTGGTGTATTTACACATGCTGGGTCCCTAGTACTCAGTGGTCGTGGGGCAGCTGGACCCCCTGGGCAGGGTCCTCAGGCTTGGCAAATGGAACTACAGCCCATTCGTGTTTCAGGTAAAGAACAATGTTCTAGTATAAGTGTGTCCTGGGAAAAAAAATGGAGATACTAAAAGTTATTTGTTGTTCATCTAAATTAAAAATTAACTGGATGTCCTGTGTTTTACGCAGCAACTTGATTCCCAAGCACTTCCATTTCATAGGCAATCCTGAAAATAACTCATGCCACTGATTATATGGCCTGTAACTTCAAATCATTACCCATCGTTCAGTTTCAAGTAATTAATAGATTTCCTTATGATCCATAAGCTAATGGAAACACGTATGATGCTTATTGGGAATGTTTGTGGGTCTGCTCCGTTAATTCCAGCTCGTGCGCTGGGGGTGATTCTGTGCTGCCTCCGTGTTGAGGGGGACGGCCCTCCTTTGTGCCTGGCTCTCCCCTCCTGGGAACTCCCCTGAGACCCAAGCCTGAGTGACTCCTGTGGGAGTGTGGGGGCGGAGCTTGGGGTGTGACCATGGCTCCCCCGTCTTCAATTTTGTAGAGTGCTCTTCACACTGAATGTAAGTCGTGAGTAAGCAGTAAGTGCTCCATAGGCGCCTGCTTGCCTTATATTTGCTTTGTCTTCCAGAAGAATTTATAAGTTTGTGTAAAACCTAGCAGAGAACTCAGCAAAGAGAAAAATAGGAATCATGTCATAAAAAAGTAGTTTTTGCACTAAATTAAATTGCGCTGAAAATACCATTTTACCAACTGATGCAAAGAGGCAGTTCTAGTTAAGGGCTGAGCCGTGTTCCCGAAAGCGAGGTTCAGATTGCAGGGTGCTGCTCAGTGAGGTGGAACCCACACTCCCAGGGGTGCCAGGCCTCCGGGGTCCCCACCAGGGTGGGACTGGAGATGGGACCGCAGGGCCGCAAATGCTTCCTCACAGAACTGTGCTCTGTGTGCCATTACCGCCGCTCACGGGCGCTCTGAAACTGGTGACGGTAGCCAACAGGTCAGCATCTCCTTCTGTAGGCTGAGCCTCCTTTC
>PVKM010006379.1:0-43973 GCA_004027735.1 Carollia perspicillata
TAAAATAGCACAGATTGAACATTTAACCTTTCTGCTGCCCAGCCAGGGTCTAATTACTATTTTATGTTTAAACACACACACACACGCAATTTCCATTTTGCATTTCTCATAATAGAATAGAACATATGGAAGTAAATCTCATTGATTTTTCAAAGTTGGAAACTAGAAAAAAAAAGGCATTTGCAAGAATTTAAAAAAAATGATGCCAAACTCAGATGTTCTATGAAAACATTGGTCCTTCAAAGTAACACTATTTTAAGTAATTGCCCTTTAAGCAAAGGATTTGGTGACTCCTTAGATTATTCATAATGAGGGTAATTATATTTCCTAATCCAGGTGCTTTATTTAGCAACTTACTAAGGCTTTATAGAGGACATGAACTCAGGGCACTTAGGAGAACTGTGTCTGCCCAAAACTTGTCACATGGTCACTGTTTATAAGCAACCTAGTTTATTTACTAGATACTGTCAGTGTCTCCGCCTAGCAACGTAAATGCCCACTGCTGAAGTTTAATCAGTAGGACTGCCCGTAATGGAGTGGCATTTTCTCTTGTATTTTACCAAGGAATATTTATAGAACTGTTGCCTTCTCCATTTCAAAGTTATGTATTAAGAATCAAGAATATCTCCCAAGCCAACATCTCAAATCAGAATTGGAATGGATAAACAATAAATATTCAAGTTTTTATATTTAATGTGATCATGTTTAACCTTTTCACTGTAAACGACATCACAAAACCACTGAGTATTAAAAATCAATTAAATGGCTGTTTGGTTTTATAGGTATACACTATAAAATATTTTTATTTTTAAATACTTATGGATTTCTTTCTTATTTCTTCTTTCATTCGGTCAGGCAAATGGGTGGTGATGTGGACCATGGAGTAGCTGCCCCAACAGAGTAGAAGGATCACAGTCTTCGTGACAAAACCCAGAGCATGTGCCTTAGCTCTTCTCTTTCCTGCCCTGTCACCTTGGGAAAGTCACTCGGCTACTCTGAAACTCATTTTCTTCACCTCTAATGGTTTTTGCTCTCTTTTAATAGAGATTAAGACAGCAACTGGGAGTTTTTCTGTGGCAGAGAAAAGACTCTCTGGTAATAGACACATCAGATCCCTCCTGGGAGTGTGACAGGTACATGGTGTTACTCTGTGTGCAGGCGCTGATCCTGGCAGGAATAGTGAGTGACCTGCTGTCGGAGCCCACGGTGGCAATCAGAAGGAGTGCTCCAAATGTCCTTCTGAAAGCATTGCCCGCTGGGGGTGATTTCTCATGCATTGACTGCCGGGGGATAGCACTGTCATAGCCATGCTCTTCGCTGTGGCTTCCTCCCACTTGCACAGTGTCTATGCCATTTGAAGATGCCATCTGTGGTGTTTTCCAACGTCGTCATCCCAGAGGCTGAAGGCCTCTCACATAACTGGAATAATTATTACTATGAACACATCTGGCATTTTTGGAAGTGTTCAAGAAAACTGATAGATCCCCTAGCCAAACAACACTTTTTCCACATTTTATTGTCATTATTAAAACTCTCGGTTGATGTTGGTACTTGTGAAGTTGGATAAAGGATGCTGTGTCTACAAGTATAATTTGAAAAGGCAAAGAGAATGGAAGAGTTTGCTTTTATGTAATTGTGATAGTTAGAGTACTTTAATTTGTAATGCTTTCTCTCTTTATAGAAAGGCAACCCTTCAGACATGGGTGTATGGGAACTGGTTATGTGCAGCTCTGTGAGAGATTATGTCCCACTTTTGTCTGAATTTTTTATCATGGTCTTTGTCAGATTTTTAGATTTACAAAATGGATTTTGTTTTTAGTTATAAAGCTTCATAACCTTCCCAGTTCATATACACATACCCCTCATTCCTCTCCAGATTTTTTTACTCATGTGAATGATTGGTTTAAATCTGTGGTCTCCATATGGGATGATACATGCTTCTTTGAGGGTAGAGATTATTTTTCATTCATCTATGGGCCCCTGCAGTAACTTTTCCCATGTCTTACAGAAAATAGTCAATGCAATCTTTATTAAATTATAACTGAGTAGAAATTGTTTGTAATGAAGAATTCTAATGGCATCTTAAGAAATATTTTCTAACACCAAACACTTAAACAAATAAAACAATGCACAGTTCTACTATATGTAACATACAATGGTGGGAGATTTTTGGTTCTATTTCACACTAGATAACATAGCACAGAGTATATATCGACATCTAAGAGCTGATATATAATAAAGTGACTAGAAAAAAATATAAATATAGTCCTATTTTAAACTAAAACATCTACTTTATATATACCTACATGAGATACAAAAGCTATTCAAGCAAATATAATTTCCAGAAAGAATTTACTTCTCCTTTCCCTCTTTGTTTCAGCAAATATTTTGAATACCTCTGTAAATCAAGTGTTGCAAAGCAGATTTGTTGAACTAATAAAGTCTCATTGAGTAATTTTCTTCCTATGTATTAATAAACAATTATGGACTATTGAAATCATAGATTACTGAATTAGATATTTTAGCCAATGATTTTATAACAACTAAAAAAAGGGCAACACAGAGAAAACTCTAAAACTAATTCAGAAAGTTTAATTGATCTTAAAATTTGTTTAAAGCCAATCATTTGTGTTATTTAAAGTATACCTTAAGTATGTATGTATGTATGTATGTATGTATGTATGTATGTATTTACTTATTTTTAGAGAAAGGGGCAGGGAAGGAGAGAGGGAGAAAAACACCAATGTGTGGTTGCCTCTTGCACGCCCCCTACTGGCATGCCCCTTGTAACCCAGGCATGTGCCCTGACTAGGAACGGAACCCACAACCCTTTGCTTCACACACCCTCACTCAATCCACTGAGCTACACCAGCCAGAGTTAAGTACTGTTTTTTAAACCACTGTTAGAGACTAAGAGACTCCATTCAGTGAAACTATCTCTATAACATCAACCTGTATATTGTATTTCATTGAAATGTATTAAAAATTAATTCTGTTGAACTTCCTTCCAGAATGTCTCATATATAACCTTGATATTACATTTTTCTCCTCTCCTGTTTCACTGCTTATTGCAATAACTTACAAGTCTGTTTTCCTCCAAATTCCCCACAATTTCCCTTTCCTTTAGTCTCATCAGTTAGATCTTGAGAACAATATAAATGTTATTATCCACAGTTCCAAAATATTGTTTGAATATGCTCTTAGTAACTAATAATTATGTGAATAGTTTAAAATAAGCTGTGTATTGGCAACCTATTTTACAATAGTTAAGTAAAGAAAGTACATCTTAATGTCTGATAATGGTGAATGAAATATAATTAACTTAATCCCTGAAAGGGTAGCTTGAAGGTAATATATATATCTCTATACATACATACATATATACACATATACATACATACTTACATATAGATATGGAATCTAAACATAATGTAAAAATCCAAATAAACAATTGTAATATAGACCTCATTTTGTGAGAAATACCAATTAATTAGAGTGTAATACATTAAATTTTCTGTATGTTCCATTTATGTGGTTGCTTTTGTAAATATCTTTCATGTAGTTCAATAACCAATTTAAATTTTATACATGGTTTCTATTGAAATGGGTAATGGATACATATATAGGTAACTATTTTCTTCACCAGAAAATTTCAGCAAGGAACCATAATACTTAATTCCTTTGTTTAATTTTTCTCCTAGAAAATATGCTGATCCGAAAAAAACAGTTCATGTTAAATGCTTATCTTTTGCTCTGCAGCATTGATTGCACAAAACAAAACAAAAAAAGAAAGAAAGAAAATGCCACTTATACTTAAAACTCATCTTCTTGGCTGTAAGATGAATGACAGAATTTAACAAAAGAAATACAACTGCTAATATAGGCTGGAGAGTTGTTCTTATATTTTTTTCATTATATCAGACAGATTTTAAATTGCTAAAACTCAAAACTAGTTGAAGAAGAAAATGACAACACATCAAATTATTAACTAAATATAGTGCCATAGAGAGAATATTCTGAAGAGAATATTGGCAGTTTAAAGATAAAGGAACATTAGGGTCAGCCATTAATGCCAAAGGCAAGCAAATACGGTTCCAAGTTTCCCAGATAATACGCACTAATAGTAGGTTTTAGCTGGATTCAAGCTGCTGCAGGTGCATGATTAGCAGCTGCAGAGGCAAGTCACACACAAGCGTGCACACACACAGAGACATTCACACACAGACGTGCACACAGGGCATAATATAAACTAGCTCTCTTGAAATGTAGAGCCAGGAAAACTGTAAACAGAGAAACCTCGAAAAGTAATGAGCTCATACAAATGTGTAAACACTCGCTCTCCATCTCTCTGTGATTGTTTAACTCGTAACAGCCCAAGATTTTAAAGCACATAATGGACATGTAGTTCGGATAAAATTCTAGGAGAAAATTCTTTCTCTTGATTATTTACTTGCTTTAAGTTATTTATTAATTAAATAAATTAAAATTTATTTAATTTTTCTTTACCTCAGTTTTTTTCATTCTATGAAATACCTCATCAGTTGAGTTTATAACAAAGTCTCATTACCAGGATTACATATATGCATAATATCTGCACAAAGTAGTATGTGTTTTTACTAGGGTTTTAAATAATACTAAACAGAGTGGTTATTAATTAGTAAAAGAAAAGTAGCTCCCAATTTCACTTTGTCTGTGCTAGACTAAAAATGACTTGATACTCACTGATAAACTGAAAACCATCATACTCCTTCACAAATACACCATTAGCATTTATGGAAACATGTACTATTACAGGTTAGACAGGAAAAAAGGAGGCACATATTTTGATTTCCTGTTTTTTTACCTTATTATCAGAAGCAAACAAATGTATTCCCATAAATGTTGTGATAATCACCAACTTCAGCAAATACCTTGTTTCAATTGAAAGAATTTTCAAATTATATTAAACTTTAAAATATATTACAGTTTACATTGGTTTCTTATTGCTGCTATAATAATTTACTACAAGTTCAATTGTTTAAAATAACACATATTTATTACATTACATGTCTCGAGGTCACAAGTCTGAAATAGACCTTCCTGGGCTAAAATCAAGAAGTCGGCAGGATTATATTTCTTCTCAAAGTTCTAGAGAAGAATCTGTGTGCTTGCCTGTTTTAGCTTCTAGAGGTTGTCTGCGTTCCTCGATCCATGGCCCATTCGTACATCTCTGAAGCCAGCACAACGGGCCAAGTGCCTCTCATCCTGTCATTCCGCTTCCTCTGTGTCCCCTTCCACTTTTAATAATCCAGGATAATCTTACTACTTTAAGGAAAACTGGTTCCAGAAATTCAGACTGGTGCATCGTTGAGGGGCCATTATTCTGACTCTGACCTACTTCTGATAATTTTGGAGCAATTACTATTTTCAGTGCACTTTAATATTCAATTGTGTCTTAAATACTTTACAAAAGTAGTGATTACCAGAGGGGAAGGAGGATGGGAGAGGTAGGAGAAGATAAAGAGTCGGGCATTAAATAGCGATGGAAGGAGACTGGACTTGAGGTGGTGAACGCACAATACAACACACAGATGATGTGTTATAGAATTGTGCCCTTGAAATCTATATAATTACACTAACCAATGTCACCCCAATCAATTCCATAAATATGAAAAGTGTAATAAAACACAAAGTAAGAGAAAATGACTCACACACACAAATTTACTACTATATATTCAATGGTCAAGATCAGCCTGATATGAAAGGCCTCTCTGAAAAAGAGGCATTTGAACAACAATTTATAAGACATAAAAAATTAAAACCAGATTGGCAGAAAATTTCCAGGCAAAGAGAACAGGGAGTTTAAAGGTTCTGAAGAACAAAGGTGTTTGGTGTGTTGGAAGAACAGCTAGGAGGCAGGACTGTCTACCAGGAATAGAGGGGGACAGGGCCAGTTTCAGTCACGAGGGAGAAAAGAGGTAGCAACACATAGAACTGACTCTTATCAAATAGCAGTAAGGTCACTGTGAGCAGAAGAACCTCCCAACTGGAAAACGGCATTACAGTTGCTGTGTGCAGACTGTTGCAAGGCAAGGTTGAAAGCAGGAAGACCAGCTGGGAGGCTTTTCTAACAATCCAGGTGAGACCTGACAGCAGCGCCTTGGACCAAGGTGAAAGCAGAGGAGGTGAAGAAACATGTAGTATTTCCATATATTTAGAATGAAGGGATGACAAAATTTAGTGGTCAACAGAAGGTGAAGTCAGAAAAAAAGAAAAAGGATCCTGTACAACACCAAGATTTCAATCCTGAGCCACTGGAAGAACATGTGTACAACTAATTTACAGAATTGGGACAAACTGTAGGGAAAGCATGTTTAGAAGTAAAAATCAAGAGCTCCATTTTGGACACGTTAAGCTTATAGATACTGGGATGCTGTCAGATGCTAATGGGAATCCATCAGTACTCATTCTTGCCTCATTAATAACAGATCTCTTGAGCTGTAGCTGTGCACATGCCTTAGTCTCTCTTAAACCTTGATGTGGCTTTGTGACTTTACAGCCATTGGAGTACAAGAGAAGGTCATGCGTGCCAGCTCTGGACTGTGCCCTTCAAGTAATTCTATGTGTATTTATTTCCCTGACCCTCTCACCATTCTTGCTACTAAATGTTGGAAATTAAATGAGTTGCCCCACCAACCTTGACTGATCATCTACATGACAGAGACAGACTGATGTGTGCTTCAGTCAATACATTTTGGGGTCTCTTTTACATCAGCTCAGCTGGTATTTAATTGGAGATAATATCTAAGCAAATATATTAACTAGGCAGCTGATTCCTGTACTGTATGACTCTATGTTCATGGAGTAATTCAAAGACACAGACATGCATGTGGGCATCTTTTGCCTCAAGGTAGTTCTTAAAGTCTGGTGACTGGATGAACTGCCTATGTCAGATTTTCTTTAGACAAAAACCAGTGTTCCCCACATCCATGGGTCCACCCCACTATGGCTTTTGTCTTGATTTTTCCCTTCGATTTCCACTCCACAGACTCATACTATTCGCCACAATACTGGAAGACATATATCTATCAAGCCTAGAGTAGAAAAGTGACACGTTGCCTTGGAAGAAGAGCACTTCATTGTTATTATTCATGTCTGTCACTATACTGACAACAGACCTTTTTTTTGTTTAGTTTCTACTTGGATATTTAAGATTATGTTCTTGGTGCTACATAATATGGGTTTCTCCCTATCTGAGGTCATGTAGGAATCCAGAGAGCATAGATGTTCTGTTCCATCAAGCAACACGCACTTTTAATACTAAATCTAAGTGACTTAGGGGAAGTTTCATTGTTCTAAAACCCATCAAACTGCACAACTGTCCACGGCGTTCCGCATCGTTCTGACTCACACATGAACGGAATCGAATTGTCCCTGGCAGGAATGTAAGTTTGGGAGTTCAAGTTAAAAAGCATTTCTTCCTGAAGGATGGAACACTTATGCAAAAGTAAAGCAACGTGTTTTATCTCGCATATTTGTTAACTTTGTACACATCCACCACTTAAACTTCATAGTAAAACATTACAGCCTAAATCCACACATGTCTCCTTCCCTCTAATAGCAATTTCACTGAAACACTGGAGAGGCATATTCAGGTATCTCCTTCACATATGTGAGATATTGTTTTATAAGACAGCACAAGACAGGGGAGAGATTAGCGTTTCATCAGACTGGGAGCCAGGACTTAAGCCCTGAGAGTCTCAATGGACCATGAAGGGTTAAGGACAGTTCAGGTGCTGATGACCATAGACATAAACATTTCAGAATATCACATCTACAGCAACACTTTTGTCTTCAAATTTCTGTTACTCAATTAGCTAAATTTTTTCTATGATGAATGTATCTTTCAAAAACTTTATTATAAGTTGGAACTGCAGACAAAACATAACATTGGTTCCTTTTCCTCTTGTACTAAATGCCCTGGAAAGAAGAACCATTAAATACACTTTCTTATTATGATTCTTGTGATTTCAAATCTATTGAGGAATTTTGGTTCATATAATCTTACTTAATAATGTCCTTCAATAACCCACTATGGGAAATATCTAAAAACTAAATAAAATCACAGACATAACTGATTATATATCAGTGTGTATACAACAACTGTATATGAATACATTTAATTGGACCATGAATCTGAACACCAACTGAATCAAGTTGTTCCCAGATTCGGGCAGCATTTTATGAAACCTATTATTCTCATCTGACATTACTACAGTATAACAGACCCTAGTGACATTTGATTATACTCCGTTTTATTATTGCTTTGTAGCAAATTGTTCTTACCAATAAGTGATAAAAATACAGAGGCAATTGTAGTACACCATGAAGACATGCATTACCCTGTTGGCATAGTGTGTCCAGAAGTACATGAACAGCAGGAACTAGACCTCATTATTTATCCCATCCTGAAATAATTGTATCACCAGTAGAGAATTCACAATTTTAAAAGCTAGATAAAAGCACATTTCTAAATTAGTACAAAGAAAAGAATGTATATTTCTTAACTATGTTATCTGTAGCTCAAAGAATGACCAAATGTAAAATATTAACTTCAAATATAACTTTATATCAATGTAACTTATTAGAATATTATAAGCAAATAAGCAATTTACTCCAAATGCTTATATTCCTTATGCACATTTGTTACAATAGCATTCGATGTATTTATAGTGGAGGAATATTTTCTGCAACAAATATCTACCAGCTATTTGAAAACCACACATTTTTCCACTACTCTTTTTGACAAATATCTCCTGGCAGTGAGGAAGTGCAACAGTGTAGATTTGATTTATGTGTTCAATTCCTTTAATATCTTTATATTTGTCCATGATTGTCAGGCTATATTATCTACATCCATATAGGTCTGTGTGTGTCAGTGTGTCTGTCTCTCCATGTGCATTGGTTTTTCATTAAATCCTAGATGTGAAGACAAGCTAACCAATATAAACTAACAAGAAAGTGTTAATTAAGCTCAGTTTACTTTCCAAGGTCTAAACAATGTTTTTTATAGAAATTAACTTCAGTAAATGTAAATGGTCATATCTTATGGATGATTGGCTTATAGTTTCACTCTGATTTTTCATACAGTCATTACAGTTTTACCCCTTCATCATGTCACAATGGATCAGATTGATGTTTATTATTCTGTTTAAGCTCATTTGCCATTGTCCAGATGGGAAATGGTAATCTAGACAACGGGAAATGAACTTAGACAGAATAATACTAATCAATATGATGCACTGGGACTCCATAACGAAAATGTGTGTCTCATTAGTTTATAAGGGAACAATAGGTCTGTATTACCACATCCCTTATCCTTCTAAAAGAAAACTCTTTTACTAGGAATTGAGTGACTATGTTACTTTATTCACACTTGACAAAACTGAGTAGCCCCACCCAAACTTAACCGTTTCTTAGTAATAACCACAACATCAGGACCTACAGCAGCAGTATTTATGAGAGCAAAATGCATTTATTTTGTTACATATTTCTAGCTCTCCAGCCATTTCCACTAGAAAACGACTCCATCATTTACATAAGTAAGGAATATTTGCAGATCGCTGTCTGTATTTGAGAAATATTCTGAAATGTATATAAGCTGAAGATAAACATCGATTTGAAGAACCCCATAGACATTTTTTCCCTTGTGTCACCTAAATATAAGACCTGAAACAACAAATTACATAGAAGAAAGCATAGTTACTAAATTTACAGACCTTGGTCTTGGAATTTTATGAATTTGACCCCAAAACAACAGAAGTAAAAGCAAAAAAAAAAAAAATGAATGAGACGATATCGAACTAAAAAGCCTCTGCCCAACAAAAGAAACCATCCACAAAACAAAAAGGCAGCCAACCAAATGGGAGGAGATATTTGCAGATGGCAACTCCAACAGGGCTAACATGCCAAATGTATGAAGAACTCACATAGCCCAACGACAACGACAACAACAAAAATGCTCAACAACCTACAGACTTTTTTAAAGATCGTTTAATTTCTTTGATGAAAGGATGGATGTCATTTGGCCACTATTAACAATCGAGAGTGTCAGTATTTTATTAAATCATTTTAATGTCAATACCTGCTGAAATGAATTGCAGAAGCCTATGTAGAATCAATATTGAGTGATCATTATATGTAAGACAATGTGATATCTGTATTTTATATTTTATACATAGATTCACAAATAAATGTACATTTATTTTAAGTTTTTAAAAAATAAAGTGGAAAATAAAATGTACCTAAATAATTAATATAAAAACAAAACAGAAAGAAAGAGAAAGTCACTTTTTGGCATTGCTTCTTCCTCTGGTTCCTACTCTCATGTTTGTAGCACGGAACCTGTTAGGAGCTACTTGCCCCCAACTCCCCTAGCTGTTTGGAACAGTGTACACCACAGGTGGGTCTTTTTTCTCATTTGTAAGGTGAAGACATTCAATGTGGCAATAACTAAATCTCTATAACTGTAAAAATTAGAACATAAACCAAGTCACAAATTTTCTTTGAGATGAGATTAAGTGTATACATTTACAAAATATCCACATGAGAAAGAATACTTTGAGCAGAGCAATAAAAATAATTTAACCCTATAAAGCATCATAAAGGAAAATTAAAATTAAATAACAAATGGAGAAAGTAAGAAAAGCAGTGAAATCCTCAGGGCCAAGATATAATCTGGTAGAAGACTGATTTAAAAAACAATAAAAGGCTTTGGTATAAAAAAAGAAAAAAATATCAATAAGGCCTGTGCAGCCAGGTTGAAAAACTGATAATAACAATATATATTCAAAAATAAATAAAACATAAAGAACACATTCAGGAGTAAGCCAAGCTAGAGAAACAAGAAAAGTGTAAAGTTCATGTTGGGAGGGGCTCTTCACTTACCATGACATAAATTGTCCACATGTCAGTAGAAGGCTACAGAGAGAAATCCAAAGCCAAGTCAGGAAAATGGATATTTATGTTATTAGATAGCACCATAGTCATGTAAAGATAAAACAAATATAATATGGAATAGGTGAAAAACTAGGATAGTAACCTATATAAACATGTAGAGTTCATATTCAGTCTTATAAGGTCTCATGGTATCTATTCTTTGGAGATCTCAAAAGTGGAACAGTTTAAAATATTCGCTGACCACTGAAAGGATTAGTATTTTTAATGTTTTTGTTTCACAACATTTAGTGTTCAGATTTTAGTAGGCACCACGTGCAACTGATGAGTGAGCGTCCTCGTCCTCAGGAGTGAGAAGTTGTTTAGGGTTCCACTTCCATGCATCGTCTGTGAGAACCAGACCCCTGAGAATTGCTGAAACAGTGCCAAGGCAGGTGATGCAGTATGCAGACATACTTTCATACGCTGCAAAGAAAAATTCCATGAACCCTGCCAAATCCATTGATCAAAATGCTGGAAGATAGTATCTATTCTGCAAAATCATCTTATAAAATGCATAATATTATGAATGACCACTAGTCTTTGTGAAGTGTGCAGAGAAGTATTCCACTGTATTAAGGACCTCTGTGTGTGTCTGCGTGTGTCATAAATCATAACTGTCTTAAGCTTGGTTCTAAGTTAATCCACCGTGGTTAAAAGACAAAAATCTGGCAAAAATTACTATGGTTTTAAAAAATGAAATTGACCTAAGCACTGACATAAGAATGTCATTTGATTTAATTTACAGGCAATTATAAAATGAAAGAGTGTGGTCAAATATGCCTAGTTCCAAAAGAGCCCTTTAAGGTTATTGCACATCAGAAAGCATAACAAATTTGATACTAAACTCTTACATTATATTGTAACTTTTACCTTTAATAGTTACACAAGTCAAGCTTATCTTTATTGAATATTTTCACTTTCCTTCCTGAAATTGACCCAATGTGTATTATCCTTCTGCCGACACTATACAATAGATCTCATAGGTATTAACAAGAATATCTATTCATACACTGAAATGCTGAAAGGCAGTGTGTCTCACTCTGAGCTGCCTATTATTCCAATGTACAGTCAATTATTTATTGTAATCAAAGAATTTAAAAACTTCTAACTCCAAAATGAATGCTTTAGCGTGGCACATTTCAACCTTGAACAGAACACTGCACAATGATGTTGTCAATATACCTCGCAAAACCCATCGCCTATGTGTGGCAAGTGCTTTTAAATCACCTAGGAAAAAAAGCCAGTAGCTGCTATTAGGAGGCTGTTGGTGTTTCCTGGGGACGCATAACTTTCTTTCCAGTGTTCTGACTATAATTTTGAAGTGCCTCAGCCTGTAAGTTTTTACATGCCCACAAAGTTGGATTTCTTTCCTTCTTGCAGGTTGATAAGTAATCAGAGAGTCTGGTTTATCAACTCTTTTACTTATCCCTTTGAGCAACAGAGTATACTATAGTACAGAGTATAGAGTTACTGTAAATACAGTATTTTAACTTGTTTCTTAATAATGAAATGTTTTTACATGACACATTACACTCGACATAGATGTATAGTTTAAGCACAAATTAATAAGACATTGAAATATAAACATGCTTTGAGATAAACAATATTTTTACCTGTAAGATATATAGATAGATATCCATCTATATCTATACCTACATCTCCATGTAAACTTTGCACCAGGCTTGTTAAATCATCTTGGTGCATCTTTTCTCATATTCAGTTTCCTGATAAATACAATCATTTGTCATACACCTTACTAAAACTGGTTTTTTTCTTTCTATCATTAACAAAAAATCTTTAGGTTGAACTTCAGTTGTACCACAACTTCTTTTTACTCAGAGATTTATTTTTCCCTCCCTCTCTGGTAATTAATTCATATAATGCATCTGAGAAAATAACCTGTCTTCCTGGCTAGTTGGATCTCCTTGTACCAGGACTATAACAGCTTAGAGAGCTAGACCTGTGCTGGATAAGGTATATGAAGTATAGGAACTGAAGATATAGATAACATAATATCATACTAATTTTTGAGATAAAAAATGAAAAGGATCAAAACAAAAACAAAAGCAAACAGACTCCCTAACTGATGTGTGAGTCTAAAAATCAAGTTAGAACACCCTCCATATCTCTATCGATTCAACAAAGATGTAAACATCAGTGAGTGAGAGAGAAGAGATTCCTGTTTGCTTCAAACAAATGTTCTGGAAGGAACAAACAATAAACAAGTTAAGAATAAATATTATTATTTAATTAGAAAGAAAGAAAGAAAGAAAGAAAGAAAGAAAGAAAGAAAGAAAGAAAGAAAGAAAGAAAGAAAGAAAGAAAGAAAGAAAGAAAGAAAGAAGAAAGCATCAGATAAACATAAGGGCAATGAAGAAAACCAAACAACTAATTTTAAAGAGTGACTGGTATAGGGAGGGGACGGGAGGCTGGGTAACTTTGGATAAAATTGTCAGAAAAACCACCTCTGGGGTCCTAACTTTTGAACTGAAAATTGAATGAAAAGGAACCAGCTGAGGAAAGAGTTGGAGGAAGAAAGAACAGTCACTGATTATTTGTTACCTTATTTCATCTGTTCTAACATACACATTTTTTCATATATTAAGATCTGTGGAATTGAGGTACATGTTTTTATCGCTCTTAGCTGGATGGCAGTTATGACTTTGCAGTAACTTTCTGCACGTGTGAACTTTTTGTTTTTTCTGGTGGCATTTGGGCACAACTTCAATGCCTTGATGTTCAAGCTAACAAACAATGGAAGCACCAAATAACAGTTAGTAGGAATGTTTTGTATATAAAAAAAAAATGTGCACAATTCCACTTGGTAAAATCAAGAAATCATCAGCATTAATCTTTAGATGGATTGTTGACAGTGTGGAAGAATATCCCAGAAACTATACTGGAGCATTCAATCACCAAGGCTCTTGATGGTACAAACAATGAAAACAGATAGTTGAAAAGTGAGTATGGATTAGACTACCAATGGAAATAAGTTTTAGGACTACCTAACCCATTTATTTGCTCTTTTTTTTTTGTATTTTTATGTATGCACAAGAGTGACATGCTAAAAATTTCTAAGAACTCTAATATTAAAGTATTCTTTGAATGAGTAACAAAAGTCCTAAGCAATACAAAATAACTTATTATAGTTATATTGTCAACATTTTTCTATTTAATGCTGCATAAAATAACAGTTCATCTTAAAATTAACCGTGTCTCAAATATTAACATAATTCTTCTTTTGAAAGTTCTGCTGTGGACTGGTGAAAAAGGCAAACATAATCCCAGTAATTACAGGGTTTCCACCCTGGTGGGGAATATAAATAATGTAACTGAGAAAATTAAATAAATTGTTCACTACAAGCCATGACAATTACTATAAAGACAACAATAAAACTAATTATGCATACTGCACGTAAGTATCCATATGGAGAATGGGGTGGGTTGGTGAATCTATTTTAGATTACAGGAAGGTGTAGCTTGTCAGAGAAAGCTTGTCCAAAAATATAATTACTGCACTAAGACTTCAAGGAAGAGTGAGCCATGTGAAAGATAGTAAGAAAACATCAAGGAAAGGAAAAGGTGTCTGCCAAGTAAAGCGTCTGGTGTATTCCAGGAACGGAAGGATCTGGGAGACTGTGACTAGTGCTGGAATGAAGGGAGAAATGGCATGAAGGGTTTGGGACCTGAATGGATTTCTTGGAGGCACATTAAACAAGGCATGATAAAGAGCACCAAGGAATTGGTATTTTATTCAAATACAAATGGAAGGTATTGCGGAGTTTTGACTGAGGGAGGGGCATCATTACATTTATGCTTTAAAAAGATCAGTCTGGATGCCCTGAGGAGACTAGATTGGAGGTGGGTAATGGTAACTGTGGTGAGGACACGATGGCACTAGCACACGGAGAGCCAATGATGGTTTAGAGCAGGACAGTGACAGTGGAGATGAAGAGAAATGAACAGATTGTAGATACATTCTAACCGCCTTAGGGCTTATGGTCAGCTTAAGTGGAGGTTGACCAGAAATGAAGATGATTTTGAAGTTTTTCATTTGAGCAATCAAATGTCTAACAATACTAATTCCTAAAATGGTAAGACTAATATGTGAACTGTTTGGGAGGTGAGAAATGAGGCTCAAAAATTTAGCTTTGGAGATGTTAAGCTGAAATATATCTTAGTTATCCTGTGTAAATTCTATATGTATATTTGTTTTTACGCGTCTGGAGTTCAGGTGAAAACTTTAATATAATGCTGGGGATTTTTGCATATACATTAGCTTTAGTAGGCCTAGTAAAGGAGGAGGAGCTTGCAGAGAGGACCGAAAACAAACATCCTGAGAGAATATTTGTCCAACAAAGGGTGGGTATCTAGTGGACAAGCAGTGAGACATGACATTATCCATTGGACTTGACAACGTGGAGTCCACTGGCAGTCTTGAAAGAAAACAAAAAGTTTGGTTAAATGGTGTGAAGTGAAATTTGAGTAGAATGTGGGAAAATGATAACAGAATGTACAGATAACTCTTAAGAAGTTTAGCTGTAAAAGAGTGGATAACCACAGTGATTTTCATGAAAAGGAGATATAAACTATAAACACTAGGCAAGACTTAAAACGATAAACCTTCATGAGATGGGAGGAGATGCTGAGCAGAAGAAAATGAAAAAGTTTAAGTGAAGTTAGGAGTTGTGGCAGAAATACACCCTATTCTGACTTTCCACAAGTCAGTCTAGTTTTTTAGAGGTTGCTCATAACCAAAATTTTAACCAAACATTGTTCCAGTTATGAATGACTGCATCAAGTGTGGCATCCTCATGGAAATTCAACACCAGGTTCCTGTGTCTGGCCTATTAAAAGGTTTTGTAAAGACTTGCTCATATTCTCTACAGTCAAGTGGGAACTTGGAGCTGCTGATAGGGAGCCAGAATACACACCAGACCTAGA
Source organism: Carollia perspicillata (assembly GCA_004027735.1). Lineage (NCBI taxonomy): Eukaryota > Metazoa > Chordata > Mammalia > Chiroptera > Phyllostomidae > Carollia > Carollia perspicillata. The sequence goes on from PVKM010006379.1 coordinate 15,922, forward strand.
AGGATAACACTTTTGTAACCAGATCGTTTTTTAGGTGCTAGTGTGATAATAAGGAATGCCATTAATTTTTACCTAGAAAGGTTATAGTATATTTATTTCCTACCAAATAAAATTTATGTCTATACAAAAGGGCAGGTAAAACATAAATTAAAGTTATCATTTGAATATTCTATAAAATAATTGTTTAGTAAGAGTGCTAGATATGATTAAATGAATCACTGAGTAGAAGGATTGACTACAGATTATGTCTGGAGAGGGGAAACCAAGATGACACACCTCATTGTGTACAGAGAGAATTAGAAAGAAAACATTGTGGACAACAGTGAGAAATACAACAGGAATAAGTTGGTAGTATCTCTTTGGTCATCATCACATAGAGAAGAGTGACCTAATTATAGTAATTAAAATGGCATAACTATCTAACTCTTTTAATATAAAGATAGTGGAACAAAAGTGATCTTCGCAAAGGCAGAAAAAGAGCCAGGATTAGGACTCATTTTTGTCCACATTTCATACTCTTTTTTTTCTTTTTCTTTTATAGTCTTTTGAGTGTGAAACATAATAAGCTTATTTTTAATTGGAGGAACTGAACTTGTAATATTCTGCATTTAACCTTAAACTGGACTCATTCCCTCAATTAGGTAGAACTAGATAAAACTGAAATATAGCACTGAGGAATTTCAAGGTTCACAGCCAGATGAAAAGGCAAAGGCCAAAGAAAACTGTGATCTATTGTGAATGGAAAGACAAAGAATTGCTGAAGGGAGGTGATTAAGTCAGTCAGCTATGACGAGGAATGTCTCAAGGCCATATAAGTGACCACGTTGCCAAGACCAATATCATGGCTGTGTAGTCAGCAGCACATACAAATGTGCACAGACACATACATATATACACACACATTTTTTCACCCCATTATATATCAGATGTATTTTCATTTCCTCATTAACTTCTACCATTATCTTCTGGACATTACTTAAAAGCATTGTGTCAGCTATAATTGACTAAGTACTTATACAGCACAGAAATATTTAGAGAGAAAGATACTATAATTTGAATTTCAAATCACTGAAAGATAGACTAGGAAACCATTTTTGCTTCCCTGAATACCATATTGCTTTGTATATAGTAAGGTTTTATTTATATCCCTACAATAATCTTAAATAACCTTAATATTTCAAATATATATCACTAAATTAATGTTTTTAAAGTACAATGGGACACCACCTCGCACCTGTCAGAATGACTATCATCTTTAAATAAATTGACAACAAGTGCTGGTGAGGATGTAAAGAAACAGGAGCCCTCATGCACTGTTGGTGGAAATGCAGATCAGTACAGCCACTAAGGAAAACAGTATGGAGGTTCCTTAAAAAATTAAAACAAGAATGGTCTTATGACTTAGCAATTCCACTTACAGATATATATCCAAAGAAATACAAAATACTAATTCAAAAGAATATACGCACCCATATGTTCATTGCAGCATTATTTACAATAGTAAAGATTTGGAAGCAACCCAAGTGCCCATCAATAGATAAGTGGATAAAAAAGCAGTGGTCCATATATATGATGGAATATTACTTGGCCATAAAAAATAATAAAATCTTACCATTTGTGATAGTATGGATGGACCTAGAAGTTATTTTGCTAAGTGAAACAAGTCAGTCAGAGAAAGACAAATATCAGATGATTTCACTTATATATGAAATCTAAAGAACAAAATAAATGAACAGACAAAATTGAAACAGACTCATAGATACAGAAAACAGACTGATGGTTGCCAGAGGGCAGGTGAGTTGAGGAACTGGGTGGAAACAGTGAAGGGATTAAGAAGTACCAGCTGGTAGTTACAAAATAGTCACAGGGATATAAAATGCAGCACAGAAAATATAGTCAACAATATTTGTATGGTGCCAGGTATATATTGGAAATATCTGGGGTAATACTTTATAAAGTATATAATTACCTAAACACTATGATGTACACCTGAGACTAATAGAAAATAACATGGGATATAAACTATAATCAAAAATAAAATTAAAAAATAATGTTTTTAATTTAATATATTGATTAGCAATTTTTGCCACTGCTATTGGTTTTTCTTCAAAAGTCCTTGGAGTATATTTTGGATGAAACTGTTCCTTATAAAAAATGAATTTAAAAAGTTATGCAGAGTTGTACAAGGTGACTGAGGACACATCTCAGTTTGGTTACCAAAGCTAATGAAATATGCATGACTGGAACTACTTCTGGTTTTTAGTTATTCTCCTAAGTCATGGAAGCTTTGGAAATTTCAATAGTATTAGGAAAATATGCAAGCTTAGTGAAATAGTAGTCATGTCATAGTTCCTAGTTTTGTCTCCTACATATGTTCTCTTAGCGGAGAGAAATGGGAAAAATTGGAACAACCGTAATAGAACAAAAATTTAAAAAATGACCCCCCCCAAAAAAGAAAATTATTTTGTCCTAAGTGAAGAATGAGTAGCAATGAATTGGGCTCTTTTCTACATGACAAAGGATCAATGGGCAGCTGGCCAAATTATCTAACTCTTTTTGCCAACAATTTCAACAAACATTTAATGGGAATTTATTTGATCCAAAGGGATCTTCCAAATGGCCCAGAATATCTGTGGCAGAGTGGAGGGAACAAGCTGTGCTTTTAAGTTTCCATTTATGGGACATTAATGTTAGTTATGCAACACGAGGTCTTGGACCTTGGAGGCGGAAAGGCTGGGATTCTAATTTTGATTATGCTGAGAGCAAATTAAGTAACCAAGTAAACTCTTAATGCTAAGCCACAACTACCTAATCTACACATATGATTATTGTGAAAAAAGCAAGCTCTAAAATCTGGCAATACTGAAATTTAGAACTGACAGGTAAGTTGAATCATGATTGTTTAACTATGTATTATATTACTATTTTATATTTTAAAATGATAATACTGCAGTGTTCAAGTGAACATGCTTTAGAATACAATTTCCCAGTAGTGGTGATAAAGCTACATTTGCATTCTTTCACCAAGCTCTGCACAGAAACAAATGACACAAACGTAGAACATTATTATCTATGCAATTCATTGCAATAGGCTATGCACTTTAGGTACTGTACCTATTAGGCATCATTCATTCTGTAATAGAGCTTAAAGGATCCATCAAATGTGAAAAATATAGTATATGTCATTGGCATACCTAATGCATTTGATACCTTGACAGTAAAGGAAGGGGAGGGGATAACAGGGGAAAGAAGGGAAAGGTTCATCAAGGAACATGTAGAAAGAGCCCATGGACAAAGAACACGCGTGGGGAGGACTGAATATTGGAGGTGGGGGTGAGTAGGGTGGGGGAGACAAATGGGGGGAAATAGGGACAACTGTAATTGAACAACAATAAAACATAAATTTAGAAGACACAGGCATATGTACTAACACATGGGTTAGTTACATGAAACACACCCAGAATAATTTTAGGTCATTTCGAACAAAATTACTCTCCAAACTAAAGTGTGTAACTAAGTCTATGTGTGAAGGGGTTGATTATAGAATTAGGAGTTTTCCCAATTAACTTTTATGTAAAGCAATGTTTATTAAAGGATACATCATTAAAGAGTGCTAATTTAAAACTTGCACATATATTTTTTAAATCCAACATTATCTGTAGCTTTTTTTTAAGACTTAGGTCCATAAAACTGTTTTTCACTGAAGTATATGTTACAACTGACATGGTTTAAAATTCATGCTCTGTGGTGATAATTTAAATGATTGGTTTTTACTATGGGTTTCCAGTCTCAGCAACGGACCCTCTACGATTGCACCCAAGGTGGTTCATTCTCCCAAGTCCACCTCTGGTACATCGCTGCTCCAGTGTCAGTACTTCTACGAAGTAAGGTATGTTCTTTCTTAGTCACAGAATTGGCAATAGCACCTGTCATAAGAAGGCTCACAATGCATAAATGGCCCAGACACAGAGAGAGTTAGAAATGTCTTGCTCGTGAAATCTAAAAAATACTTATGCACCCCTTATGTGTAAAGAGTATGTAAGAAATATTTCAGATAGGTAGGCAAGAACCTGTGCTAGCAGGCAGGAAGGGGCCTCTACTCCACAGAGTCACCAGGGATCCAGGCTGACCTTCACTCTGTGGCATTGTACCTGTAATTTTCAGGGAGTGATTTTTGTAGAGGGGAAAGGGGGGACAGATTTGAACACCTCTTAAGAGTACACTTAAAAGAAGCACATGACATTTCCACTCCCATTAGGCTTATTTAAACTTCCTTACAAACCCACACTCAACTGCCAAGGAGAATGGGAAATTTGTTCTCATCGTATCCTCATAAAGAAGACAAATTCGGTGAGCAACTGGCTGCCTCTACCACACTTACTTTAAATACTCTCTATACTTCTTGACAAGAGCTAGTCCCAGTCTTTAATATTTCCCTTCTTTAAAATAAACATTACATTTATTATGAAAATGGAATAAAAAGGTAAACTAGTCACATACTTTCTCTTCCATTTTATATTGGTGATTTAATCAAATAAATTACTTTTTGTGATATTTATTGTATAAAAAGCACATCTAGAAAGAGAAAATTCATTCTATTTTTATCATTTGAAACATGCCAGTCTTCAATATTTCTTACTCAATATATCTACTGTCCTTTACTGTAGCATCCTTCTGTAACTTCCATGTCACTTGCATGAATTAAAATATATCGCAATCGAAAGGAAGTAAGATGTTGAATTCCAGGTACCATGAATGATGTCTTATAGACATTAACTGCTTTCATTTTAGCAACAAATTTAATCTAATATTCTTTCACAAGAACCCTTTGCCTGGTGATCCATACATACTGCCTAAAGATGGCCCCACAGAGACCTATGGGTACACAGCTGCTATTACCAGTCTGTCATCTACCTCTTAACCCACCCAACCCCTGAAACCAAGGACTTGAAACAAAATGACTTTGTGTTTATATCATCCTATCTATACTTTTTTATTGGGAACATTTTCTTCAAATCCAACTCAGTTGCATGCCCAGGTAACTTAGGACCTTATTTTGTGGCATGGGGCTCCTTATATCATCATCCACCTTACACGAGCACACTAAATACTTTCTAACCTACTCCCTCAGTCACTGTTTTCCTTCATTCCATGCACCCGCCCTTAAGAGCTGTTCAGTTCTAGGTTATGTTGGATCAATATGATGTTAATCTACGATATTGTGTACCTGTCAAACATGATATGAGACCTGCCAAATATTGGATGTTATCCTAATGTAATGAGAAAAATTTAATAAGCTGCTCATGAGAAAATCAAACTACTTTCTTCATCAGAACATGGACTTTAAGCTAAATGGGGCGCAAAACTAATAGAGGGGATTTTTTGGTTTTATTATGTGATTGTAAATGACGACAAGTAAGACTTGACAAAGTATTTGTCTTAGCATAATTGATAGTTGTAGGTTCTAGAAGACAATAGTGGAGGGTAGGGTAAAGACAGCGATTCACTGGCTAAAGCATGTGTGCTTGGTTTTGAAAGTAAATTTCTGGTTATAAATATTATATTTTCAGTAAGTTAAAAGAAGTGATTTGTTCATACAAAAATGTAAATATAATGGGAATAAATCTTGTCTGTTTTGCAATAATAGAATATAATATAGTGTAATATAATATAATACAATATAATACAATAATATAATATAATATAATATAATGTAATGTAATGTAATGTAATGTAATGTAATTAATATAATATTTCATTAATTATAAGAAATAGGCACTACACTCTTTCAGAACATACAGCTATAATACCACCATTGAAGCCATGGAAAGCACATTTGTTTTCACTTCTGGCATCTGAAATAATGAGAGTGATTCATCTGCTGTCCTATTTACATAAATAATGAGATCCTCAAGTAAATAGAGGTAACTATCAGACTCCACATCAGCAAAATGCTTCAAGCAAAACAGTACAATGACCATATAGGCATTAGATTCTGGGAAACCCGTCATAGGGTGAAGAAAACAAAACCACTACACAAAGTTCAAGACAATTGGCTGCTACACAGGACTCTAGCTAGCTCGGTGGTTTCTGAAAAGTCATTTTTCCTCCAGAGGTCTCATTGTGTTGGTTTTTTGTTTGGTTGCTTATTTGTAAATTAAGGGATTTGGTCCCTTACATCTCTAGAATATTATATTAACAAGGAGTTAAATGCTATTTAATCAACATAACTGTTGGCAAAATACAATCGCATTTTATTATGCATTCATAAGTACTTACATAGTAGTATGTATTCTCCAGCAATGTTTACTATTTTTTGCATTTACTGTGTAATAGTTTGTATTAAAATAGTTCAATCTTCTTTTACAATGCATATGGTAGTAAATCTGTGACAACAACTTAGCATATAATTCTAAGACCTTCAGAAAGAGAAGAAAGAAAAACATAATCAAGTTCTCTCCTCCTGAAATGCAGGAATAGGTCTGTCGAGAGACAACACCATTTAACATGGGTCACACACCTAGATATTCACACAATCTCAATAGCAACAAGAACTATTCGCTAAGGACTGAGGCAGGACACTGATGGTTTGTTACATTTCATCGAGACCTTTGTGAGAGTGAAAAAGCCTTGTCAAATTTCATGTCCTGGGTTTCATCTGTATACAGAATAACAGTTTTGAATTTTCCCTAAGAACGATAATTGTAATCTTGTATCAACACTGGGTTTGTTTTCCACAGAGCCGACCCCTCTAACGTTCATTCCAGTAACAAAACTACCATTGTCCCATTGTCGTGTGGGGAAGCTGGCAATGCAAACCCTAGAGGACTGCACCTGTTTGTCCACTGCTATGAAATGCTGGCCTAGGAGGGCTACTCCTGGTAAGAGAGCTGTAACTGCTAAACCACCGGGCAACATAACCTCTTGTGAAAATCCCCTGTGTGTGCAAACACAGGTTTAGCAACATGCCTTCCTCCTGGGAGAATAAAGAGCATGCCTCTTTACCATCAGGCCTTGAAGATATATTCCTCCTGTGTAAGCTTCCGTGATTCCTATGAATGAACAGCTTTATTGTAAGAGTTAAAAAATAAAGGACTCATGAAAAGAAAAAGATAATAGTATGGCACCAACCTTATGTTTGTCTTAGACACTGGTAATTACTTGAAACACTTATAGAAATTTTGAATTTTAGGGCAAAATTTTAAAATAAAAATAAACTTTGCCCTGGGTGGTGTAGCTCAGTAGACTGAGCATGGGCTGGGAACCAAAGGGTCACCAGTTCGATTCCCAGTCAGGGCATATGCCTGGGCTGCAGGCCAGATCCCCAGTGGGGGGCACATGAGAGGCAACCACACACTGATGTTTCTCTCCCTCTCTTTCTCCTTCCCTTTCCTTCTCTCTAAAAACAAATAAATAAACTATTTTTTAAAAGTCAGCTTTATATGGTGTATTAAAAAAACATTTAGAACATTTCCTCCCAATGTACAACTCCCTAAATTATGTCTTACATTTAAGTTTAAGGTGACTGGAAGCCTGGTTTCAACCTTTCATCACTTAGGTTAAGGTTAAATAAAGAAAAGTGCTCTTAATCATCCCCTTTAGTGGGAGAAAAGTGTAAATCTAATCGATTTGAGTAAGCAAATATACACACTAACAAACAAACAGGAAGAAAGCTCTGGTGCCTGTGATAGTTATTCCTTTCGGTGCCGTCTTTCTTTAATCCCGCCCTCAGTCGATATAGTTTGTGATCTCAGATTCTGAGTCTGTGATTTCAGCAGTCCTGACTGTTGACTATCGTGGGTGTCTCTGTAGGTACCTGCACAGAAGTGGAATGCTTATGTCAGGACTGAGTGTGTGTATGTGTGTGTGTAAGAGTGAGAAAGAGAGACAGAGAGAGAAAGAGAATATGAGCACATAGTTCATTTGTAATTTACACTTTTACTCTTTGTCTTGGCAGGATATTTCAAAAGAAAGCCATGCATTTTAAAACATAAAAAAGAAAAAATAAAGGAAACCAAGAAGGTTCTTGTAAGACAGACCCTAGAGCAGTCTGACAACATCAAATAAAACCCCTCCAGCATGTTCTCCCCATGTGATGCCTTTGTACATTCATTTCAGCCCATGGATGCATTCCCCTGACACTCCAAATATTTCTGCGCCATGTGGACAGATATAATCACATGTGGATCACTCTTTTCCTATTCTGTCTACGGAGTCCTATACTGTGTCCTATAACATAATTTCATTTGAAAATGAGTTCTTGGAAAATACATATTTGACATGTGTTTAGAAAAGTATGATTATAACTAGCTGTTTATGTTGCTCTTCAGCTATGTGTCGATGACAATGTCTATGGTTATGCATCATAATCAGAAACTCTATACACACATTAATGTGCACATGTACCTGTATAGATATACATATATGCATATTACATTTCCATGAAGATTGTGGGGAGATACAATATGTAGGTATGGATACACACACAGCCTCTTTCTCTATTATCTGTGTATGAGCCTGTTTTTTTCTCTGTCTCGCTTTGGTCTTCTAATTTGTCTTTGGCTTGATTCCAGGTATTTGTCTGCAATTTGTAAAACCTTGCAATATACATGCCCTGTTCACCTGTATGGATATATTATTGTAATTGCTTTATAAAACTGATTCAATAATTTACCATAAAAGTAATGTTTCATTTACTACAACTATTCTCTTGAGTCACAGAATTTAAAAGTTGAAGCAAAGACATGAAAGTAGTTGTTACGCTTTTAGGCATATGAACAAAAACATAGTAGTAATTATTTGTTTATATTAAAAAAACCTTGGTCTTGTATATAAAAATTTAAAAAACAATATATTGGAGTTCTACTGTGGTTCTACACAATCAGAGGTCTAAGCTGTTGATTATCTTCCTTATCAGGTAAAATAATACATAGAAACCTATGAAGCAGGTCTGCCAATATACAAGAAATACCTTTAAGAAGCTTTCCCTAAGTCTTTATCTTTAGAGTGAAGACGCTAATTTTAGAAGGCAACCCCCAGGCTTCACGTGGTTACTGAGTCTGGAATCCAAGCTCACTCTCTCCTGGTAACTCAAGTCGCCACTGTTTTGACAGCACACAGTTCACTTCTTTTTCACACACTGACAGTGAGCCTAGCCACACTGTAGCAATTGAACTACCAAACACACTAGCAGCACTACCCTAACCGTTTTTTAGAGGTTCAAGTTCTCAAGCAAATAAAAAGGGTTTTAATTATTCCTACAAGCCTCAGAAATATCTTTTCAAATAGATTTAGCTATTTAAAATAAGTCATCAAAATACCCTTATTGCAAGTTCAGCAAGTGGGGAGGAGTGAAAAATATACTTTGTATTATTTCTGCTTTTTTAGAACAAAATAAGAAATATCCAGGCATTTAAATCCCATTCTCTCTTGTGTGATGGGGATTTAAAAGGAAGCAATGATTAATGAGTTTCAGATACTGTATAAAGTAATCTCTGGGGAAACAAATTCTTAGCTGAATTGGTGGTAGTTTCACCCAGCAGGGACATTTGAATACTTTGAGAGGAACTAAGAAATTAAGAAATGAACAACAATGAATAGGATTTGCTTGGCACCACTGGAGATCTTTGGCTTAAACTCAGCATTTAAAGCCAACTAAATTGGTTTTGTTGCTCAGTTCATGTTCTTCTTTGTTTTCTGCCTAAAAGCCATCCAAAGGTAGTTGTTACCCTGCTGAGGTTTCACAGTCTTACCGGGAAACTACAACTATTTATTAAAACAATAATGGATCTGCATTTAATGACACATAGCTAAATGAACATGCATGTGGATACTATTATTGTAGGCCATGGCTATCCCTATGTTAGGAAACAAATACACACTGAATACTTAAACCCCAATAGAGGTTTCTACCCACATGGAGTTGCATTTTTAATTAGAGTCTTGAACTTGGGTTCCCAAGTGTTCAAAAAGCAAAAATTTGAGTATCATTCTCTGCTGATTTGAAATTAGATTTTTCCCATGAAGAGAGGCAGCAAACAGGTATGATCAACTGACAAAGAAAAGGAAAAAGAAAAGACAGAGGATATTCTTTCATATTGGAATTGAAAAATCAGCAGCAGGGGTTTCAGGTATTTTGTATAATGTGCAAGTGAAATAAGAATATGATTCTCCAGTTGCTAGTGCAGTTAGGCTTTGCTAAAACCAACTATATCTGTTGATCAACAACCAATAAGGACACACCTATGTAACAAGGATTAAGTACGAAATTAATACTCTTAAATATTAATTCTCCATTGAGAACTACATAAAAAGGGGAGACAGAAAAAGAACTAGCATCTATTTTGTGCTAATCACCAAGCCTGGCAGTTTGCCTACAACTTTTTGCATTTAGTTCTCATTTTTAGATGAGGAAACTGATGCACAGCATTTAAATGGGTTTGACACTTCCCTTGTAAGTTGCAGTGCTAGTATGAAATTTCAGATTTATCAGGTTTCAAAACTCAAGTTCTTTCTCCTAAGTTCATGCTGCTGATACTAGAAGAGAGTATTATGTTGGGAATACTGCTTTCATAATCTAAAAACACACTTTTTCATCTAGAACACATAGATAAGATTCGAACTGAGGATCATAAATCGACATTGTAAGGCAAAAGTTATAATTCTATATCAAGAATCTTTCAATCATTGTAACTTTACACTCCATTTCAATCACTTTCTCATCCCAAAACTATTCCTGACTTTATGACCAAATCCAAGTATGTCTTTCATACAACTAAAGCTATTTAATTCTCTGTGATTGCTTTACATTTTTTCATGAATGAAGTAATAATCAGAGAAATATAAATAGCAACAATCAGAGCTGGCTCACTCATTTGCACAAAGGTTATAGGTGTGTGTGGATGTTCAGCTGTTTCTCCTTTGTACCTCACTGATTTTATTGCATTTTTTTCCCCAAAAGATGTTTTTTCTTTACAAATTACTTGGCCTAAATAGTCATTTGCAATTATAACCAGAAATGTTTTCAAAAAAGAAACCATATTGTGTCCCATCATTATGTTTATTTAGAGCTTTATTTTCTATTAATTTGAAGATTACATATTATTATTTATTTCTCCTTTAAAAATGTAAGATTTTATGATTCAGATGGAAAATATTTCAGTTTTGTCTAATACTGAATAAGTCATATCTTAATGGATTAAAATGCAAATGAACTAAAAATTACATTAAATCTCTCCTTGATTTAAATATAAATCAGGCACAGTATTGACATGAAATGGCTCAACAAATACTATTCAATTTTAAATATTTCACATATTTTATATGTAATAATCAACCAAATGTAAAATAAAAATTAACTGCTGATAGGTATATACTTAAATATGAAAAATAATATATAGCTACTTAAATTATGTATATAATTTTCAATAAGTCACAAAGGAGTTGATAATCTATATTGTGACTTCTGATGTATTTATTTTACACAAAAGAAAGAATTTTCCAAATTTGAAGAGGAACTTAAGCCAACTTCTTGATCCACCCCTTTCCCCTAAGCATAAGAGGCCCACATTTGAAGCATGATACAATTTTAATTGCAAAGATTTATCATTATGACATGTAATTTCTAACTACATGCAATGACAATGTAATGCATAGGTGTGAGCTTCAGCCACACATTCACTATGTGAAAAATGACAGCAATGGCATGGTATGGGAGACTTCCCTGCCTCATCTCGCTTTTCTACCTGTGCTGTAGAAAAGACATATTTCTATGTACGTCAAGTACTGCCTTCATTGTCTTCTCCACCTTCTCTTGCAAAACATACTAAACAGTATTCTTTGAACAATGCTATAAAGCTCATGTAAAATTTCAGTGTTTTGCAGACAGATGATGCATTTGGATTATAATTGGTCATGCATAAACTCTGAAATTTATGTTGTTTAATTTTATTCCCATTAGTAAATGAGAATGCATACCTAAGCACATAAAGATTGGCATGCTTTTAAAAATGTTTTAAATTATTACATCCCTCTCTCAAAACCATGAACAAAATCATTGTATTGATGACAATAGAACCTTAGTACCTTAGACTAAGAAAAGGGCAAAAAACCTTATCTTGATAGAACACATAATTTCTGGAGTTAAATTTAAAAAAAAATGACCCCGGCTGGTGTAGCTCAGTGGATTGAGCACCAACCTGCAAACCAAAGGGTCGTTGATTTGACTCCCAGTCAGGGTATATGCCTCAGTTGCGGGCCAGGTCACCAGGAAGGGGTGTATGAGAGGCAACTATACACTGATGTTTCTCTCCCTCTTCCCCTGCCCTTCCTGTCTCTCTAAAAATAAATAAATAACATCTTTAAAAAGATTTTTAAAAAACCACCTACTGCACAAATACATAGAACTCATTTTGTGGATATATTTATGTTTCTTTTTTTCTTTTTATTATTATTTTTATGGTTCTATTACAGTTGTCCCAACTTTTCCCTCTTTGCTCTCCTCCATCAAGCCCACCCCCACTCCCACTCCCACAGTCAATCCCCACACCATCATTCATGTCCATGGGTCATTCATACTTGTTCTTTGACTAATCTCTTCCCCTTTTTTCCACTTTATGTCCCTCCCCTTCCCCTCGGGCCACTGTCAGTCTGTTTCATGTTTCTATATCTCTGTTCCTATTTTGCTCATTAGTTTATTTTATTCACTAGATTCCTCTATAAATAAGACCATATGGTATTTTTCTTTCATTGACTGGCTTATTTTACTTAGCATAATATTCTTCAATTCCTGGAGTTCCTGGAGAATGTTCTCACAACAGATAAGAGTTCCTTCCTTCCTCCTGCTGCGTAGTGTTCCATTGTGCAAATGCACCACAGGTTTTGATCCAGTCGTGATAGGCTCCAAGACTGTTTCCAGTACTTGACTATTATAAGTAGCACTGCTGCAATAAGATGCTTGATGGAACATCACCAGATGCATAATCACATGTAATATAAAGCCATCCTGCTAAATATTAAAGCAGAAAGTTTAGAGAATTTAGGGAGCCATTAAAATGAACATATACTCGTTTTTTTGTTAATAGTTATCAGATCACACTCATTAAATATGTCATTAAGAACCTTTAATTAAAGTTTAAGCCCCTTTACTTTATATTAGAGTAAAAATAAAAATGACCTTTCTGATATTAGCTTTATTCAACATTACTGATGCTGTAAAATCTAACCTCTGATTTGCATCACAGAACAAATGAAAATAAGTAAATCAAATGATCATGTAAGAAAAGGTTATGGATGACCATCAGTCTTCACTTTTCCCTATAAATATTTATCAAAATTGTTATGATTACTATGACTCAATAACCAAAACAACTTGATTTAGCCAACACTACAATTATATCTAGAAGGTATAAAATACATCGCACAGAATGGATCATAAAATGTAAAGGGTGGGGAAGGGAAATACTATGAGAGCTAGAGCAACAGAGAAAACCGTTGCACTGAATTTGTGGGTACACTGACATTAGTCTGGTAAAGAAGATACAAGTGAAAAGATTCTCTTTTCTCTCTGAGACCCTATCATGCATTCTAGTCACCAAAAGGGCAAAGTTTAAGGAAAAGTGCTAGAATAAGTAATGTTTCCCCTTTAAATTACAGCTTCATCTTTTTCACCAGTAGAGTCAATAAATCAGCTAAGTCTCAGGAGGAAAAAAACAATAATTTAAATTTCCTGGTTAGTAACATTTGTTACATCAAAAGGTGTTGAGCCATGCAAATTCTCATTTATCTACTCCCTGATAGATTTAGATAAATGGAAACTTCCATTCATCATTTATGAAATATTGGCCACTTCTAATGCAACTTGTTTTATACACTTCAGCAGTGAACAGTTTCACCATTATAATAGCACTTATCTTGCTGTAACTCTAGGAAAGTAATAAGAGGTTTGTTGTCCTCTGTTCTCTTTATATATTAACATAACTTATTAATTCTAAATTGCAAATGTTTTTATGACTATCTCTAAAATCTTGATTCACTGCACAATTTTAACATTTATGTTGTGCTTTCATATCACATTTTAGTGTGGTCTATGAACAGCAACTCAAAGATATTTCTTACAATTGATGGTGAATTAGATTTAATAAATGGGGTAGATCTCTATTTCAGAAGGTATTTTATAAAGGAATATTTTAAAAACATTTTATATATTTATTTTGAGAGAGAGGGGAAGGGAGGGAGAAAGAGAGGGAGAGAAACATCAATGTGTGGTTGCCCCTTGCATGCCACCTACTGGGAACCTTGCCTGCAACCCTGGCATGTGCCCTGACTGGGAATTGAACTGGTGACCCTTTGGTTCTCAGGCCAGCACTCAATTCACTGAGCCACACCAGCCAGGACTAAAGGACTTTCTTTTGTGCTTTATTTGTTGTTAAATAAGTGTTATATTATGAAAGGAAACTTTGAACATGGACTGGGGAGTCCTAAAAATATGGGCAATGACTATGCCAGAAATTGTTCTCAATAGACTTTTCCATATATCTTCTCTGTGGTGAAAATAGTCATAATTTCCTAGTCCTTACTACCCTCAAACAAATAATTAAGAAATAGAATTTGGGAACTATTTATGATTATATGTTTATATTGGGGAAACTGAAGGTGAGAATAAAAAGCTTACTTTTAAAAAGTCACATTTCTGACGAACAAGGAAACCTGTCATAACTAGTAGCTTGAAGCACATTAGGACCAATACATGCCATTCAGGCCTGGCTGACACAGATATAAAATACAGTGAGGTCCTAAATCGTAAATGACCAATTTCACATTTTATAATGCAATTATGTAAGCTTAACATATTCTCAATGATTATAAAAGCAGACTGTCTTTATTATTTTATACCATCAGCATAATGTTCAAATAATGACCAACATTTATTGCAGGAACTACCTTTAATTATACATATGAAATTTATAATTTCACTTTTACAACCATCATCTCCAAACTGAGGATCCTCATTACGCTCCTTTGAAGATAAGAAAACAGAGGCTTAGGAAGTTGACAGTCTTGCCTCAGAACAGAATTCGATCCGGAGGAGCCTGGTTCCAGAGCCTGTGCTCAGATTCTCCCTCTGGACTCCTCGTGAAGACGCTCACCAACCGCACTGGGGTCGGTGGAACACGCTGTCCATTCGGTGCTGGGCTGTCCAATGCGATTGCCACTAGCACAGGTGGTTATGGAAGTTTAACTGAATTAACATTAGATCAGATTAAAACTTTAATTTCTTTCATCTCAATAGCCATATTTCAAGTTTTAAGCAGCTACATTTGGCTACTGACTCTTCAGCTGGGCAGCCCAGGTCACCTCCATTGTTGCAGAAAGTCCTATCGGACAGTAGCACACTTGATAATAATAATAATAATAATAATAATAATAATAATAATAATAATAATAATAAAGAAAGCACTTTCCAAATGTTTTCACATAGTGGCTGGTGGGTAAATATTTGTCGGAAATTCAATATTTACTGAGAGAAAGCAGGTATGTTGAGATAATTTAGAAGAGCTTGTACCTCAGCACGCCTTGAATAGACAAGCGGAACAAAACAAAGCTAACAAATATTTGAACTGACATCACATTCCAAAGAATCCTAAACGTTTTCCAATAAAAGTGAGACTATTAATAAACATTTGTGTTATGGCTAAGAGTTTAGTAATCTTGATTTTTGAAAAGCCATTGTTGAATGGCAGTGGCTATAAAATTAGTCAATAAATTTGATACTTTTATATTTTTTATTTTTAAATAACATTTACGGAAAGCTCCCCACTGCACAGAGGGCTTTCCTTTTGTTAGGTCGTTTTCCTCTCGGAATGGCATTAGGAGATTGTGTTTTAAAGGGAGAAGGCATTACTGTAACGAAGCAATTGATTAACTTAGTTGTAGAGTTTCATTTATTTTTTAAGATTTTATCTATTTATATGTTAGAGAGAGAGGAAGGCAGGGAGAAAGAGAGGAGAGAAACATGGACGTGATCCATGTGCAAGAGAAACATCACATCGATCACACCGGTCAGTTGCTTCTCACACACCCTCCCACATCGGGGTCTGGCCTGCAACCCAGGCATGTGCCCTGACGGGGAATCTAAACCAGCGGCCTTTCAGTTCACAGGCTAGTGCTCAGTCCACTGAGTCACACCCGCCAGGACAAAATCAGACATTTTAAAATTAAATCTAGTATTTACAACATCATCATTGTATGTATTTATTTGTATGTTTTTATTGATTTACCATCAGTTTTCATATATACAACCATGATGTATTCAAGTATTATACAATAATTAAAATCAAAGTTCTTTCTAAAATAGAACCTTAAGATTTTCTGCTTAATACTGAATTGTTTATGTATATAGGCAATTTATTATTTTTTCTGGTTGTGGTCTTACCTGGAGAAATTTTTTGAAACGTTTCCTAGGCATGGCACAATATGAAGAGATGGGAAATAGGTCTAGATTCTAGACAAGTCACCTTGATTATCCACAAGACCTTAGGTCTGGTGTTCTTATATGCAAAACAACAATCAAAATACTTCCTCAGTCAGCATTATTGGGCTGTGTGTGGAAAAAGTTTAAAAAGGAGCTCGGAAGCATTTCATAAAATGTATAAATCCGTAGCAATATGGGAATTATAATGACCATGCCTTTGATAAACATTGGAAGAGAGCAACATGAAGCTTCATTTCTTGCCTAAGACTGTGAGTTTTATACCCTGCCAAGCTTAGGGATGCCTCTTCTGACTAACCTAGGTGATATAGTTACATAGTTTTTAAAATTGCAATTGAGGCTCCTCCAAGATTGTGTACATTCTTTATTCCTTCCAAAATGCAAATTCGTGTTACCCCCGAACATGTCTCCCACTGCTTCCAGAAGTCTGATTTGATTCCACCAATCCGGAATGGGCAATGATCTCTGACTCTGGCCCCAGCACTGCTTGGTGACTGGGAATGGACACAGAGAGACTGCTAGCTCTTTACGGTCAGGTGTCCACAGGCCCAACAATGCTAACCAACCATAAGGGTGAGGAGGCAGATATTCTGATATCTTTACTGCTGTCCTTAGAAGGAAACCATATTCTCAAGATAATATCTAATCAAGTTCTGTGATTGCATTTGGGTCCTTGAGGGAAAAAGACTCTCTAGCATTTTCTGAATGTCATAAGCAAATGAGCAAACTTCTCAAGAAATGAGCTTTCATAAGAGAGATTTTTGACCTTATATGTTTTCTTTCCTTAGAATAAATATGCTTTCTTTCTTAGGGAAGGGAACATACATATCTTAGTGTATCTTAGGGATAATAAAGTATAATCACAGGATGTCAAAATAGGGAATTTTTTCTGAGAAACTCTCATAATACAAGACTTGCCCCCAATTTTTGTTAAGGATGCTATTAGGATTTTTTTTTTAAATGTGGTACAAAGAATGGGACCCCTTCAGGATCCTTGAATAGGAGATAAATCAAGGGGGCTGCTTTTTATGGCCTGGGCAGATTACGTTATTACTCATGACATACAACACCTTAGCTGAAAGAGAAGGAATGGTTCTATTCCCTATAAATCCACCACCCTATATCTTATTTCTGCAGTAACATGGCTTATTTCTTCTCTCTGATCTTTGGTCCAAGAAGAAGAAACTCCCATTTTACATTCATTCAGTTTTATAAATTCATTAATCAGTTCTCTATAGTTGAGAACACATCCTAGAAATTTGCTCAAATGACCACTCTATCTGATCCCATATCTATAACATTTCCTTTCAAACATATTTCTGTTTTGCCTAAACACATAAATGCATTGCTTATGGTTTTTATGGTTTCCATTTTTTTTGTTAACATACATCATCTGGCTTTATGAGCAAATATTGTTCTTTACAAACATTTATTAGAGTATCATTTTTGAGAAATTGTGGACCTGATCTCAAAAATGATGCCTCCATAAAAATGTACCACGCTTCGTGGATTCCACTTGACTCAAATGATTTTCAGTATAGGTTAGTTTTGACCAAATCATTTTTCAAGCAATTTATTCTCAAGCTAAGAGTATTCTTGGAATCACTTTCTTCTACAGCTATCACCATACGCTGAGTGTCTCTTCTAACATAAATATTAGTAGTACCATTGTCAAACATTGCACTTAACACCCACCTGAACTAGGCTAGTTGAACCCACTCAAACATTACTGAGACCTTTCACAGAGCAACTGAAGAATGCTTAGCAACTCTAATGTCAGAAAAAGAGCTCAGAATGAGCATGTCTCTTATTTAGGTCAAGGCAAATGTCAGGGCCAATGAAGGATGAAATGTGATGAGAGAGATTTGAAGTGAAGGGCTGGGACAACAGGTGCTTGGCCTGGGCCGCTGAGAGACAGAGCAGTCCCGTGGAGTACGAAAGGCAGCAATCGTACTGAGAGGAGACAAAGACAAGCCTCAGGCTTTTCACTGCCAGAGAAACGGATCTTATACACGAAGCCGTTTCAAAGTAGTATCGTTAGAGAGGATGAAATTTGGAGCACTTTTTGTCTACACAAGTCACGTTTCAAAGTCTCAATGAAGCAACAGAAACCATTTGAATACTCGGAAGCATGTGCAATTGTTTTCTCAGCATGTCAACATGAAGGAAAGCTAAAAGCAAACAATACAGAGAAAGAAAAGTGAGGTTCCCTAAACATCCTCGATGTGAAAGGTGCTGTGGTTGGAGAGTTCTCTGCCTTATTTCATGAATGCTATAACAACACTGTGAGGTGGAATTTACAATTTTGAAGAAGAAAAGAAAAATACAGTGTAAGTAGTGATCCTCCAGCTGAATAGAGAATTTTCTGATTCCAAATTTATACTTTTTGAAATACACTGAGTCAATTACAAATGGTCTGTCCTTTTAATATTAGGTCATTTATTTGACCATTACTGAATAATGTTGAAGGGGCTTTGGGAAACTTAAACTTTAAAAGTTACTGTGGAGATTTGTACCTAGGTTATCATCAGCATAAGTGAGATACAAATAGTAGAATAGATATGAACTTCGGTATTTCTCAAAAATTGCTTCCTGTCTATAACACAGCATCTAAATGAAATCGTATAATATTATTCACCATTACCAACACACAAGGTAATTTTTAAATCATAGATATCAGAAAATAATAATGATTGTATGCTCCAATGTAATGAAACAACCTTTACATTTTGGCCAGACAGGTGACTAAATAAGCAGAAGTTCCTAGGCTTAATGTTTAAATTATTAAAGGTTAGTTTGGATTTTGAATAAGAATGTTTAAGAAGGAGCTTATTTAAAAAATTAGCAAAACATCATCACTGGGAGTGATTAAAAAGAATCACAGCCACTTGCAAGTGACCTTAATAGAGGAAGCAATGGATTTCCATCCAGCTCTGAGCTCCTCTAAAGCAGGAGCATCACTTCCAATGACCTGAGGAGGATTACATGCCCAAGCAGACCCTCTGATGGAAAATGCACTCTCCCCTCAACCAGAAAAGAATGTGCCTGGTGTAGCAGGGCATATAGAAATCACCAAGAAGAGTTCCTCACTCCCTTTTAGCCTATCCTGCGTCTAGAGACCTGTCTCCTCTCCAGTCTACTTAGCTTAACCATAATGGACCAGGACAATATGAATGACAGTGGGCAAATAAGTCATCCTGCTAAGTTAGAAAAAAATGTTTAAGTGTGTTTCTGATCTTTGGATAAAGTCACAGTGGAAATATGTAAGAACTATAATAATGTCTACAGTCCAAGGAATAACTTTGGGTGAATGTCAAGCTATTTAATAAAAAGGTGTAAGATAGAAGATAGTTTATATGTGTAAGTGGCATCCAACCCATAACTCTCATATGAGAGTCCTTGTGTCAACCAAACATACATTTTACACAAAGACAGAGTTTGCAGGTGGCAGATACACTGTGATAAAGGCATACTATTCTAAGGTCAACACAGCAAAAAAAGATTTTAGGGAAAACAAACTACTTCTTATAAGGCAATGCACATTCCCACGACTTGTATTAGTTTTTCTCATTGAATACACTTAACAATAAAACTGTGCTTAAAAAGAAAATTCACCAGGAATTAGTAGTCTGTGTAATGGTTTATCATTATGAAAAGTTGTAATTAGGCAAAACGATGATCCAGAAGGAAGTCTATTCCCAATGACTTCTTCATCTCTAAGCTCTCCTATGCCCATCCACATGTTTCCATCCCTTCCTTTCTCTCCAGAGGCTAAGCGAATGAAAATTACCTGGGCCAAGTGAAGAAATTAACTATATATTTTGCTACTACTTCTTGGTACCACATCTTTTATTAATTACATCAGTGTTCCTCAAACTTCAGCAGTCGTCAGAATCACTGGAGGAATTCTCAAAACACATGTTGATGGGCTCCACCCCCATTTTCTCATCATTCAGTTTCAGGTGAGGCCCAAGAATTTCCATTTCTGACAAGTGCCTAGGAGATGCTTATGCTCCTGGCGTTTTAAGAACTGAGTTAAAAATGCAATTCACTAGGATGGTAATTAGGGTAGTATTTGGATACCCAGCAAGCTTTCCATTTTGCTTCATATTACACGAGGCAAATCTAGAATTAGGAAAAGACCTGTAGCCCTATATTAACATAAGATTATTTTTTGAAACATTTCATAGCTCATGCTTTATAACACATAAACAAACAACATAAACCAAATATATTTCCAAAACACAAACACAATCTGATCTGAATTAAATAGCCGTATTTGTTTGTTACTTTAACCAGATGACGTACGACACTCAGCTCTTTAAGGTGTTGCTATAGAGCAAATCCAATCCCCAATTCTGCTTTCTGTGAACAGTCAGGTTGCTCTTGCCCTTCCTCATATAGTCCTACACACTAACACAAATAATGCTTCCTGCATAACTGTTGATTCTCAAAATTGAACTTACACTAGAGCCTGTTACCTAAAAAGCAATCAATGATTCCAGACTCTTCCTCAGAATGATGCTGTCCTGTCATTGTCGACCACCTAATAAATATATTAAAGTATCTGGAAATTTTCCAAATTGTCTAATTTTTTTGCCATTCATTTTATTGCATTTTAATTTATATACAAAAAAGAAATCATAACTCTTGAACAAATACATATGTTTTTCCCTAAACAACTCATTATTCTAGTCATTTACTAATTGCCCCTTTCTACTACTGCACAAGAATATATTGTAAGGCTTTCTGGAAGAGTAGGAGATACTTTTGTCAGGTGGCATATTTGGGTATTATACAAATTAAATATCTCACAGTCATAAGTAACACATGGATTAAGCTTAGTAGGTACAATATGTTTAAATGTGGCATAACTTTGATTAAATAACTCTTACTATTTTAGTAGCACGATGTTAAATGTGGAAATAAATAGAAACTCTTAAAGACTAATGTTCTGTATAAAAACAGTCTACGATGATCACATATTATAAAATAATAATATAATTCAAGTATTATAAAATTTCAAAAGAATCCATTGCTTCTTTGCTGTAATCATAGAAAAATTAGGAAGAAAGCCCAATAATTCCTATGCAATTTTAACTGGATCATACTATTTTTAGATTCCCAATTTCAGTCATTCAATTTTTCTCTACCTATTCCATTCCCAAGTTCTTTCTCTTAGCATTTTTATCAAGTTATAATTTAGTCAAAAGCCCTGCTTTTTAGTAAGATATAAAAATATTGGTGAAGGAATTTATAAATTCAGAACAATTCATATTTACTATTATGTCATCAATTCTGTAGTAATCATGTCCAACATAAGTAAGATAATCAATATTCCTTTCTTCATCCAAAATATCCCAATTTCACTTCTCATGTCCGGCTAACTATGAAGCTACTTCTAACTTAAAATGATATATTTTACATCCAGTGTAAATGAAAGAAACAAACTGTTTAAATAGTTTGATTGATGATGATGATGATGATGATAATTTTGTTACTTAATATGTTAAGGTAATATCTCCAAAGTATTTTATTTTTAATATCAACAAATATTACCAGTAAGTGAATCCAAATACACATAAAAGACTAGATTATTAATGCAAAATAAATAGTTATCCACTTAGAATAATTAAGACTTTAACTCCTTTTTCCCACTGTGGGATGACGATTAATTGCTAACTAGCACATTTTGATTACAGGCACACATGGCACAATTTATGATTAGAAACTTTGTAACAAAAAGCCTTCCACCATAGTCATTATGAACTATGAACTATATGAACCAATAAGATGTTGGCGGGATTGCAAGGACCAGTTTACAAAACAAATTTCTACACAGGATTTTTGTAGCAAGATGATCATACTAAGTTGTTAGCAATAACCTATCTCCAGTCTTAGAGGAGGAAACATCATCAGTGGTATTAAAAAATTCTGAGAAAGAATTACAAGTGGTATTTCCTGTGTTACTAAACAAGAGCAATCAAAACTGACTTAGTAAATTAGGCATGTTTTTCCGAAAATAAAGAACTGTGCAAACTGCTAGACATAACGACTTGTGTATTTACTGAGCTTTACAGAGAGCGAGAGCTGCGGGACTGCAGAGATTCAATGACATGGTCTGCCGTCCACCTGAGACCACTGAACACAACATTCTTCCACCTGCTTCCTATCTCAGTGTTCAGTCACAGAGCATTTCCCACCAGTGTACTTCTGTTCAGCTGAGATAACAGCATTAAGGTACCCCTCAGCCTGTACTCACACTCTCTGTAAGTGAAACAAGGAAATCAGAGGGCATGATTTCCCATAAGGTGAATAAAGAGTAGATATTTAAATACAGTGTTCCTCAACATAACACTTACCACAGTAACCACACACACACAGACACACACATATGTGTCTATAATGTTATACTGATAATGACAGTATAGTTGCTATTTTATATATTGTCCTTACCTGTCAAGTTCTTCAGTCCAAGTTCTTGAAGTCCAAAATTGCCATCTTTTCTGTAGTTTAAAAATATTGCCAGGGCGTATCGATCCTCATAAAGTTTTGTCCCACGAATAATGCGTAAATTCTCCAGAGGCAGGTAACGAAACTGATTAAGAGCCACTAACACGTAGCCTGTGACTTCTCGAATAGACTGAAAAGATACAAATGAATGCCTCTGTTAAGATATTAGAGATTATTTGTCAATAAGTTTATGTAATCATTTAATTATATTTTTCAGTATTAATAATATACCCATTTCTACATAATATTATAATAATGGCCTTGATAATACAAGATCACAAAGAGTTAAAATCTCATTTGAAATATGAGTTTCATATTTTTAAAGTCATGAATATGCCTATTGTAATATAATGGATTGTGTTTTATGAAGCATTCTTCATACCTAAGATCTGAATATAACTCAAGGCATAAAGATATCATTTCTGACAGACTAAAATGAGTAAGAACACATAACCATCAATCAAACTTTATATAAAAATGCAAATTAGTAAGCTTATCACAAATTAAACAAAGCTGTATCTGTTTGTAAACTGTGGGACAGATTTCAAACTGCTAATCTGAAATCTGTCCCACAATCTATCACTACAGCTATCAGAGTCAGTCGCCTTGTATGTCACTGGGGAACACATAAAAACATGCATTATAGACACTGTGGTCACTAATTTGATTATCAGCACATTTTAATTTTTACTGTCTATTTTAATGTAGTCATCTGTGAGTTAATTGAAGGTTTGTGAGACATTTTAAAGCAAAAAAATCACACGAAAAAGGTTTAGGTTTCATTAAAAGGTATAGTTGTTCAGTAAAAAAGAATATGATCACGATGACAGTTATGAGCATGTGTTACATTTTTAAAAAAATTGAATAAACTGAAAAATTACTAAGATATTGTAAATTATTCCAATGTCAACTTCACGTTACTTCAGACCTCTTAACCTCAGAGGCCCCAGGGGTCTGTCCCTGCTACCCTCATCTCGCTGCACTTCCACTCGTTTGGTGATCTTGTCCAGTTTCAAGGATGAGAATCTCCAAATTGTTACCTCCACACTCTCCCTGAAACTCTAGACTCATGGCCAACTTTCTTCCTTCCATCTCCCCTTAAATGCCTAATTCATTTCTCAGACACACCTATTCCAAAATGACCAGGCATCTTCCTTCCACTATCCCTCCAGTAGCCTCTCTTATCTCGATTGTTCATCCAACGTCTTGAGACCATTCTCGACGCTCCTCTCACACACCCAAGGCCATCCTTCCTGTTTGTTCCATATTTAAAATGATCAGGATTTCCATCATGTCTTATGTCAGCCATTGCCATGGTCCCCTGAGCCACCATCACTCCTCATTAAGATTACTGCAATAAATCTCTCTGTTTCTACTCTTATTTTAGGGGGCATTATTAAAGATGGGTAAATTTATATTTTACATTTTTTAATTGTTCAAGTATAGTTGTCTCCATTTCCCCCCTACCAATAACCCCCAACTCAGCCATCCCCACCTCCCACCCTCAATCCTGCCCCCCTTTGGTTTCATCCACGTGTCCTTTATACATGTTCACGAAAGCCCTCCCCCTTCCCCCATCCTTTATCCTCTCTTACCTCCCCTCTGGTTACTGTCAGTTTGTTCTTAATTTCAATGTCTCTGGCTATATTTTGCTTGCTTATTTGTTTTGCTGATTAGGTTCCACTTATAGGTGAGATCCCTTATGGTGTTTTCTGGGTCAAGGCTACCCCTGATCTTTAAAACCTAAATCAAATCATGACACTTAAATTCTTAAAACCCTGAAACATTTCCCAGGTCACTACTCAGAGTAATACGAAGGCATTCAATGATGAATCAAAATCTCTATCCGGTTTGCCCTGTGCAGTACACACTAGCCATGTTTGCCTATTAAGCACTTGAAGTGCAGCTAGCACAGATTGTGAGATGTGTTGCAAGTATAAAATACACTCTTGATTTCAAAGATTAAATATTGAGACTGCATTTTGGATAAATTGAGTTGCATAAAATGTATTATTAAACTTAACTTAGCCCATTTCTTTTTATCTTTTTATTGTGACTACACAAAAATTAAAATGGTGGTTTTATGGCCATCCTCATATTTCCATTGGATAGCGCTGTACAGTGTGATCTGGCCATCAGTTGGTTTTTTTCTGACTTCTCTTTACAACTCTCCACCTTGCTCATTCTATGACAGTTTTGTTGGTCTCTTTGTTCTACTTCCAACATGGCAACTGCAGCCCTGTCCCAAGGTGCTCACTATACTCTTAAAAGCTTAAGTTTATCTTGCTGCCATTATCTTCTTGGCTAATTTCCTTCAAGAGTCTTCAAGATTTTGACAAATCTCAACTTCTCAGTTGAGGCCAATACTTCCACCTTTCACCTGCTCTAACTTTTACTGTTTCTACAATACTTCTCACAAGCTAATGCACAATACAGTTTGTGCATTTATTACATTTAGTATTTACAGTCTATCTGTCCCAGAATATAAGCTCTACAAGGGCAAGGACATTGATTTGTTTAATCATGTGCCCCATATGACTGGAGCAGCACTGGCATATACATAAGAAACCAGCAAATATTTGGTCAGAACTCTGGCTGTTCTGGCCACACCTTCACCATGAGGCAAACTCTGTGGAGTCAAGAGAAGTGCCCATCTAGAGTCAGCACTCATTTTTCTAGACCATGCTCTGAACCCCTGTGATCCTAGACCTCCATTTCCAAATAGCCCTGAGCCTTTATCCTGGGCCAGTGATGTCATCTCTCCCAGGTCTGTTCCCCAGACAGTAGGCTCTGCCCCCAATGTCCATGCACCTTGGAAGGATGAATGGTCCAGGGGTCCATTTTTGAGGGGTAAGTGCATGGGTTTGGGTCTGTGGGCTAGAGTGTGAATTCAATTGTGTTCCATGGGCTCTCACAGTGCAGGATAGAACTGGTTAGAGGATGGCCTACAGGTCGGAGTCCATCTCTCTGTATGACACGATGTTCTTGAGAAGTCCGAAATACTCTAACACTTTACCTGCCATCCAGTTGGTAGTTGGTATAGGGATATATCTGCCAAAGTGGAAGATAAGATATTTTATTTAATACTGCTTGGTTTATAATAAGTAATAAGACATAAATATGAAGACCCCATTTATATGTTTACCCCAGGCTCCACAAGTTTTAAGAGTGAGCATGCCACTGCTAAACACCTGAAAGAATAGAATCCTGATGGAGCAAAGGTGGAGAGGAAGAGGACAGAACGTATGAAACTACTTGTATCTGGCGCCACCCTGGGAATTCTGAGTTCCTATGAGCAATCTCAGATGCTGCATTTTGGATTGAAGAAATGAGTGCTAGGGGAATTTGAAAGAGGGGTTAAAAGTCATGATGACATGCATTGTTTGTTTACCACGGCTTATCTGAAATTACACCTGCTTGGAATAATCCAACCTTAGAGCCCTCCAAGTCCTTTAAATGGTTGAATTGTTATCCCTTTGAATTCTTAGAACTGTTATGCCTTTAAATTCTTAGTAGAGAGATACAACGCTTTGTAACATCATTTGGTCTAAAGACTAAAATCATTTCATTTGCTGTGAAAATAGTTTACCCTTCAATTTATACACAACAATTATCAAGTGCTTTAGGTTGCAATGATGGTACTAAGATAAATGTTGGGGATGGAGGATGTATTATCAATCGATCCATTGTCTAAAATATGCCTTAATATCTATGGTAATTTCTAACAGGCTCACCATTAGCTCTAATTGCACTTAGGAAGTGATTCTTCTTATCAAAGTGGCACAAATTCATTGCCTTATCATGTGATGAAGGAAATGGGATTGTCAGAAAAAAAACACAGGTGAAGCACACTCAGGTGAGAAAAATAAAGAGGCTTATGAGCAAAGAAGCAAAGTCAACAGCAATGTTTTCAGTTTGTTAGGGAGATGAACTCTTTCTAGCTTTGAATAGATAAAGGCATGCCACCCAGCATGGGCTTTGGACCACACATGAGGAGGAGCTACAGATAGCCAGCAAATAACCAGGGCTCTAGTATCGGAAGCATTGTAGGTATGGACCAAGAATTACACTGAACACATGGAGAAGGATCAACTCAACATTGAAGAGGAAGTTCCAAGTGAGTCTATTTACAAGAGAAAGCAATCCATAAATAAGAACACCTTTGCATTCACACATTATTTAATGTACTTATATTTACACTACATTGTAAAATGTATGTATCTCTAATTCTGGAGTATTCGTTACATTTTTCTTAGAAAAAAAATTTTGTTGGTTTTATAAAAAGTTCAGGCCAAAGCAAGAATTACTTTTTTGTTGAGATTCAGGGACTGGAGGAATTGTTTGTTATAACTGAGATTCTGGTATTTAAAATGAGTCTCTTTTATCGTACATTCTGCTCGCTAGTCTCATGTCTTACAAAATAGCACATGCAATTTAAACATTAGTTTAACAACGATCTTTTTGCTACGTGAACTCTGGACATCATTATATGTTAATGCTGAGGATGCATATGTTTAGTCCAGTTTGAACAAAGCCACCGTTGGTAGGCAATATGCAATTCACCCTTAGTGAATCATTTGATGACAATCATGGGGAGGACCCTATTCATTTTGTCCCATAGATCCTTTTCTCCTACATAGACAAATAATCTAAATAATAGGGGAAAAAATAATAACAAACCTCTCAGCCCAAGATTAATTGATCTAATGTTTTTATGTTGGAGGGGCTCACAGGACCAAAGAATTTGTAGAGAATTATAGAGGATAAATATAAAATTTGTATATTTAAAGCAACAAATTATGCCTTGATTTCCATCTCTCAAGTTATGTTTTTCTGGTATTCATAATCACAGCCTTTTGGGTTCTCTTAATGCCTTTCTGTGAACCAATACCTTGAAATATCTCAACAAGAAACTCCTCTGCCGATAACATGAGCTACGATGCATACTGATTGCAAGTAAAATCGCAGGAAACAGTAATGGTTGGGTTACTTTCAGTTTAATGCTGAAAAGATGTAATAGTTATCATGACTCTGATACTTGTATCTGTTT
>PVKM010006380.1:0-44486 GCA_004027735.1 Carollia perspicillata
GTGAGCAAATTCAACAAATTCTGTGAGCATCCTGATTACCAGTGCTTTGAACTGTGCATCTAATAGGTTGGCTACCTCTTCATCGTTTAGTTGTGTTTTTTTCTGGAACTTTCATCTATTCGTTCGTTTGGGCCATTTTTTTTTTTGTCTTGATGTGCCTGTTATGTAGTGAGGGGCAGAGCCTTAGGTGTTCACCAGGCCAGGGCAACCCAGTAGCTGGGTTGTAACACTGTGTGGGGGCAGGGTCCGAGAGGGAACAATAGCACTTGCTCCACTCTCTGCTGATTTCAGTCACTTCCCCCACTTACTGCAAGCAAATTGGGCCCTTCTGGTGCTGAGTCCCGAGTGGGTGGATTTGTGTATGTCCTGTGACCCTGTGGGTCTCTCCAACGAACTCTCCTGTGAGGCTGGGAGTCTTTCCGAAAACCTCAACCCCCACAGGTGTTTTCAATCAGTGTTTTGAGGCTTTATTTCCCGGTACTGGGACCCTGGGTTGCGAGGTCTGTCTTGCTCCCCAGTTTCACCTGGCTTATCTGCACGTGAATGTGGGACGGTCAAGTCTGCCAGCTGCCTTGTGTGGCATACCCCTCCATAATCTGCCGCCTCGCTGGGTCCACCCACTGCCGCCCCGTGTGCCCCAGGGTCCACCAGCCATGGCTCTTTTGGCTTTGACCCCTCTCCACCTGGCCACCAGACTCTGCCCTCCTACCAGTCTGAGTGAATGTGTCTACTTTAACTCCTTGGTTGTCTGACTTCCATACAGTTCAAGTTTCTGTCAGTACTGGTTGTTTTTGTTTCTAAATTGTTGTCCTTATTTTGGTTGTGCGAGGAGGCACAGTGTGTCTACCTACACCTCCATCTTGGCCAGAAGTCTTAATCACAAAGATTTGATAATTCCTTTTGTGTGGCTGGAAAAACTTTTTTTTTGACATAGTTCCATGGTTTGATCCATGCTTATGCTAATCTTTTCTACTGAAGCCAACATTTCTCGTTACAAGTAGTAAGTCAAAAGTGGTTAACAGTTCGTCTTGTACAAGGCACCCATGTCACCCTTGTGATTTGGTAATGTCACATTGACTAGTAGGTAATAAATTACCTTGCACTTCAGTGTTAAACTTCAGACCCTGCAGGATTCCAGCTCTTACATCTGTCCTTTTAACCACTTTTGGCCACTGAACTCTGTCTTCACTTTCAGGTCAGCCTCCGGATCCCTGGGCTAATCCCAAAGTGAGGACACCATACTTAAGAGGCTTTGTGCACACTTAGGAACCAAGGCTCCAGAAGCAGTTCAACCTGCTTGGGTTCCAGCTTGACTAGCTGTGTGACCTTGGCCATGTAGTTGACTACCCTGAGCTCCAGTTTCCTCACTAATAAAATAAGAATAATGATACCTACCTCCCAGGACTATAATAAGTATTCAAAAACAATCAAGTAAATGAAACATGAAGTTAAAAAATAACAGTTGGTTGTTGTTATGATTGAAATTATATTTTTATCAATAAAGCTTTCTCTTAGCCCAACTCTGAGGAAGCTTTCTATTACTTCTACAATGGTTCTACATTGTTCCTGGGTTTGAATTTATCCCCTGTTCTCTGTTTCTCTTAAGGGGGCTTGTCCTATGTCCATACTCTAAAATTCCTATGCTGGAAATATGTCCAATGTCCCAATTTTTGTTGAAAAACATAGAGATCTAGCTCACTCTTTCTAGAGTTTATGTCACTAGTACACCCATGAATCTATGTCATCTATAACTAATAGTAAAATAAGGGAAACTTCTGTTGCAACTATAATGCTTGAATAAATAAAGGTAAGGGTTCTTAGCTATCAATCATCAAAATACATATGGAAGATGAGGCTCTGAATGTGAAGAAGTACCCTAAAATAAAATTATGTTCAGAAGAAGCTCCCTAAGATAGAAACCACACTAATTAAGGAGGCCTAAAAAAGAGAAATAAGGGGAAATCCGAGGTGAGAGTTAATAGCTACCTTAAAGGACTGTGATGAAAGAATGTAGATAGATGTGGTTACAGTCATAATCATTATCAGCAGAAAGAAGGAACTCTTTCCAACACTGAGAACACTAGCATCAGTAAAAATGTCTGCACAGAAATAAGAGACAATGCCCTTCCTGGAGGCTGCTTGCTGTGCCTGCGCAGGGGTCGGTGTGAAGAGTCTTATTTTAAGGAGAGGTATGGGATTAAACGACCCCAAGTAGCATTCTAACTCTCAGACTTTATGATCTGATCATGCTTCAGGGAATTAATGCCTTAGAGGGCTTCACCGAGTCTCAGAAGGTAGTGCTATGTAATGGATTGGACACCCAGGGGTGAGGAACATGCAAATACCTTGTCCATCTCTCAGAGCCCCAGCTATGCTCAGGTGCAGAAGTTTTCTTCCTGGACCATCACAAGATGAGGAAGGCAAAGCGACAGCAGCAGGCACGAATAATCAAAATAAGAGCTTCTGACTCTGTAAAATGCTCCTCTCTCCTTGGCAACTGTGCACACGTAAACACGATAATTTCATTAAAATTTGCATCACCACAATAACCCCATTATGAAGAGTTTGTATAATCAACATTAAATTATTCTGTGAAATATTTCCTGTACTTTCTTGAGTACTCTTAAAAAATCTTCTTTGGTCTGTTTGAGAAAATCTTTACTCAGATACTTATTTTTCTTTATTCTTCCAAGCTCTATTTCTATGTTATTTAAGAACATGAATCTTCCCATTGACGGAGATATCAAATGCCTTCCATAACCAGATTTAATCTTAGTTATCCTCTTCTTTTCTTCTCTTTGTAGACATTTGATTTAGCTGCACCCACACAGGAACTCAGGATGGATAAGCTATTCTTTGCATTATTATTGACAAATACTTACTTGTTGTCGCAATAGACTATGACAATAAGTTATTTGTTATTGACCAAATTTTGACAGTGCCATAAAATATTTTAACTTGAACTGACACAGGAGTAGATGATCATGCAGTCATTTCTCTTAAATAGTACCCGAGGGTGCCTAGATACTTTTTTGCCAGAATAAAGAACCCAATGGGGATTAGAGATGAAGGACCATTACTAACAAGATGTAACCACTCTGTAAGGTTTTTATGAAACATATTGTATTAAAAATGCATGTAAAATCAGAATGTTTGCAAACAGGCCCTGCCATTCCTAATCTTTTACAAGACAACGGATTAAGATGCTCGCTGCTGGAATGTTTGCTAAAAATACTTCCACTTGGCCTCCTTACTTGGGTGATTGACACATATATAAATCTAGTAAATTAAATCCTGTGGTCAAAAGTCTTCAACTTGCATTCAACCGAACAGTGGCCTGGTAAACATTTTCAAAACAGCCAGACAGTGCAGCTTTGGGGTTGAATAAATGTCTTGGCTTTTATTTATAAATGGTGTGCTTTGCTTCCTCTGAGTTGGAATCCTGAAAAGCTGTTGATTTTATTGTTCTTTGTTTTCAATACTGAGTTAAAATTACCAGCTTATTTAGAATCAATCAGTTTCATAATTAATTGTGTTCAATTGAGGTAGACACTGAGGCATGATGTTTTCCACTTCTCTTCTTTCTCTGGAACTTTAAATTCTGTGGCCAGTTCCTTCACAGCTATGAAAACCTTCAGGTCTGAAGAGGT
This sequence comes from Carollia perspicillata, assembly GCA_004027735.1. Taxonomy (NCBI): domain Eukaryota; kingdom Metazoa; phylum Chordata; class Mammalia; order Chiroptera; family Phyllostomidae; genus Carollia; species Carollia perspicillata. The sequence goes on from PVKM010006380.1 coordinate 3,651, forward strand.
TTCCTAGAAAAAAGGTCTGCATGGGTCACATTTGGATGTGCTAACTGGTGCTTTCGTTGCTGTCACTGGGAAACTATAGAGATTTGTCCTCATCCTAGTCATGCGTATTTCACCTGAGAAAACAAAGGGAGGCTTTTAATTTCAGTTCATTTTTAATAAAATATCTTTATTCTGGAGATAGTTATGCCCAGGTAACAAATATTTTATATTCATTCTGTTCCAAAGCAAGTATGTTATAAATAATATGTTTTCTTTATCAAGACTCATTGATATGGTAACTTAGAAAAATGAGTACTTACCAAGATGCTGAGTGTCATATTTTAAACTCTTTGTCAACATTTCTCACTTTAGTGGTGATGGAGGGAATATATTTATACTCAGACACATGTACTCCCCAAAAGAGGAGCTAAGTGTCATGCTGCATTTAAGTTTGGACAAACTTTAATTAAGCAAGATTTGTTCATGCCTCTATTCATTTTCTTTTTATGTGTCATTTTATAGTTTTTGGGGCATCCTTTCCCCTTCCTGTATTCCCTAAATATCTACCATTCCCTCTCACTTGGTAATTTTTTCTCTCCTTTATTTTCTTCTTTCTAGACTACTTGGAATATATCAATAAAGCTATAGGTTCACTCTCCAGAAAACATAAATACTTCAAAATCATTTGGACTTGGTAATTTTTCTACTCTTTTTCTTTTCTTGTTTCCAGACAACATGGAATATCTCAAGAAAGCTATCGGCTCTCTCCCAAGAAAATGCATATAGCCACAAATCTTGTCGCCAACTTTGGGATGCTAACAGATACCAGGGATATCTTGAGGGCCTAAGAATCTAAATTCTCAGTGGAAAGATGAAACATCCACTATAATAATACCCTCATGTAAATCAGTGCAAAAATCTAATTACTGTTTAAAGGGGCTTCATGGAGATCACATGAGTAACATCCCAAGAGTTTCCTAAGGAATTCTAAAAAGTATGTTTAATACAAAGTAGTCAGTTCCCCAAATGTCCCGAGGTCCAATGGACTGATGGACTGATGTCTGAGTTGATAAAGCATGATGAAGAAGGTACAATAACTGGAAATATTAATTTTATTCCAAGTGTTTACTGTGTGCTGAATCCTTGAGAAATGTAGATGTTCTGGAATTGCTTTCTTAGGGGCTTTTAGCCCAGAGGGGTGTTTGATGAGTTAATACATAATGCTTACTTCTACTGTAAGGTCTTAGACAGAGATGTGTTGGGAATGCTTGTGTACCCAGCAGGGCTCAGGGACGGCTCACTAGATGTGAAGTATCAGTGAAAGTTAGCCTGGTACTCTAGACTGACTGTTTGTGACCCCTAAATTGCATGTTAAATCCTAAGGCCCAGTGTGACAGTATTTGGAGGTGGGGTCTTTGGAAGGTAATTAAATCAGGAAGCTGGAGCCCAAAAGATTGAGTTGGTGCCTTTATAAAGGGGGCCCCAGAGAGCTCCCTCACCCCTTCCACCAGGTGAGGACGCAGTCGGAAGATGATCATCTTGAACTAGGAAGCTCTCAGCAGGCAGAACACATAGCAGTGCCTTCATCTGGGACTCCTGGGCTTTCTGCATTGTGAGAGATAAAGCTCTCTTGTTTGAGCCACCCAGCCTGTAGTATTCTGTAGTTATAGCAGTCCAGATGGACTAAGACACCTGGTTAAAAAGGAGCGAAGCGATGTCTGTGTATGTTGGGGAGGGATGGCTTGCAGAGAGAGGGAAAAACACGCCCAATACCTAGCAGCGTGAAACAACATGGCGTCAGAAATATTTTGACAGTGTCTTCTACTTCATAGTGAGTGGCTTGAAAATTTAAAAATATATGACATGAAGACATTTGTGGGATTTTTTGAGGCAAATGGCATAATCAAATTTTCACTCCACTTGCACATCCATGACCATGTGGCAGAGCCACATAAAGGGACCCATAATGGAAACAGGAAAATGATGAAGAGACAGATGTAATACATGTACCTCCTCCTAGGGAAGGTTGCTTTTGTATTTTGAATCATCACAAAGGACTACATTTTCTATGTGGTAGAAAAGAACAGACTTAGAAATACAAAGAAATTTTGTTTTAGTTTCTCTTTCTTCATAGAGAGAAAGTTTCTTTTCCTTTTTTCAGTTTCTGTTAAAATATTGGTCCCAAGTCTTGTCTCTTTATATATTTATATGCTTTAAAGCAACTAAACATCCTTGACAGAAACAGCTTTGATGTGCAATGTTCCACAATTTAAATAATGACTTTCTCCCACACATACAAAGAACTTTTCTGAGAAGTGGCAATTACAAGATTATTCATGCCTTCAAACATGGATTCTTTGAGCACTGCTCTGATCTTCCTTTGTTTAATTAATAATTATGTTTTAAAGATGTCTTCACTTGCTTTCTGAGTAATGGGTACTGGGATTTAATTTTTTTCTTCCTTACATTTTTAATATAAAGTTGGATTTCTGCCATTCTGGGAATCCTGACCAGAAAACAATTTACCTTCTAAAGCTCATCTTATTGTTCAATCATATGAATCTCCTAAATTGACTATCTTTGAAAATGAGAGAAAAAGAAAAAGGAGATGAAGGAGGAGGAGAAATGGGTTCAAAAATAGCAGACCTTTGATAGAAACTGTAGGGAAAAGAATTGTGCCCAGTAGACTATCAATAAGCAGGGGTATTTTGAAGACATGAGGACTCTGGGCATAGCTTTGATTTACCTATACTCCTCAGAAAAGACACATTGACTTGAGGCCCATGGGCACCCTTCTTCCTTGATACTCTGCTCATCAGGGACACAGTAGGATACTGCTCACTCTTCTATAAACAGCCCCCCTTGATTACCCCACAGAGCTTCTCAAACCTGTTCAGGTTACTTCTAGTCAAGACCTGGAGCATCCTTTTATGTTTCATTTTGTTTTTTTTTAACTGAATTTATATGTGGTACATATAAAGCAGTAGAAAATAAATCAGCTTACAGAGTAAGTAAAATACTTAGGAGAACCGTCCCAAACTATGCAAGATATAGGGGCCTCTAAAACTGCAATTCTCAGTCTTGATACAGACATTTAACTGAGTAGGAAAAAGGGGAGAGAAAATTAATGGGCATAATGATGGTAATGATAATGAAGTTGACTAACCTAAATATACTCAGAAAGGTGTGCTTCTCATTTGAGTACCTATTCCTATTGGTGCTATGAAAAAAATTAAAAATGCTTTGCTTATACACTTTCCTGAAAAAAAAAGACAAAAAAATTTAGAGCAGGAATTTCCAATTTCCAATTGGAATTTCCAATTTTCAATAATTTCCAATAACACTTGTGTGAGAATAAAAATATTTTTATGTTTTCGGGCTTTGAAGGGTGAAGCACCAACAAGTGTTTATTAAGCTTCCTCTGTTCTCCACACCACACCCAGGGGTACCATTCTAAACCTTAGACCTAGTTAAGCTTTTCCAGTTCAACCTTCAAAGCCTTCCTATTGCCATGGTCAATCAAATACTCCAGCTCTTACCACTCTCCCTTTAATACTCTATTATTCATGTTTTAAAATTTTGTTTAAATTGTGTTTCCTGAAACATATTCTCTCTCTTTTATACTTTTTTGCACACCAATACCCTCAGTATAAGATAATTCACTGCCTTTTGACTAATTCTCATATATCTTTAAAGTTTCTGTCTAAGTGTCCCTTCCCAGGATTTCCCGATACTGTCCACTGGAGTAGACAGACCCACCACATGCTCCTAAAATACCCTGTGGGGTACCTACAAAGCCACCTAATATTTTAGTATTTGCTCCACTTATTTGTTTATATGTCTTGAAAAGGTGTAAACTCTCTGATAAATGGGATGTCTTATCTCCAGTACCTAGCATGAAGCGTGCTACAAAATTGAAGTGCAGATATATTTGCCAAAAGTTGAATAAATGAATTGAGTAGAAAAATGGGGAATGTAAGTAGGCCGTGTGGGAACAAGTGATTTGGTTCCACAACTGAGTGTGTTTCCTCATCCATATGTAGTGCATTATCCCCTTTCCTAAGAATTGAGCCACAAAAATAGTCCTTCTTGCAAATAGAGAAACAGAGGAAGAACACTCAATGACTCTTCTAAATCACACACTTAATTATTGGCAGCGATAAAATAAAGACAAATGTCTCCAGACACTTCCTGCTTTTGCCATGAAATTGAGATTTATTTTAGTCATGCTCTCACAGACAAAAGCATCATATGCTAAATTAAGTTCCCTTTCAAAAGAGGGGAAAAGATGTTAAATGGAACAATGTAGAAGCAAGGTATAAGTGTACATTTTTAGAGGGTTTATTTTCATTAACTACTATACAGAGGAAAGGTACTACACAAATAATCCATGGCTATACAATAATCCTGGTATTTGGAAGAAACTAAGGAAAGGACTGAGCTTGTCTACAGGGATTTCCAGATTAACTTCTCTGTACAACATTGCACCAATGGAAGTGGAAGCATCAGAAGAAACAGACACTCCCCAAACCTGATTTTTAATCTCTTGATAGTTTATCAGATTCCTGGCACATCCTAGTTTTGTAATTAAGCTAAATAGGCTTGCCCACACATGACAGTTTACAAAGGGCAGCTTCTCCACATTTGGAACACTGCCCTCCATTTACCAGGACTGACTCTGGTGTGAAAGGAAAGGAGAGCACTCCAGTCAGCACAAAACAAACCGCACGCTGCCCCCCAGTCTTGCTCTGCTGAGCTTGCCAGTCCTTTCCAGATTATCCCCTCCATAGGACTTTGGACACACTTCTGCTTCTGCAGCCGGTCACCTTTATGGTATAATCTGAGAATAAATATAGGGAGGAAGAAGGGGGAAAAAGAATTATACTTAAAATATAACAGTCCCACTAAGAGATATACAACACTTAATCCCTGAGCACCAAATCCATGGAAAATGCTGCCATGGTCTGAGCCGTACATCAAACACATGGCTGCGACTATGTATACAACCAAACGACTCCCTGGTGGAGGATAGGAATCTTCCTTTTCATTTCATAGAAATTCAATAGAAGAGGAGTAGTATTAAAGTTCTAATGGGGAAAAAACATTTAATATATGTTTTCAGAAATCTGTTACAAAGACTTTATGCTTTACTAGATTTGTGCCCAGCAATCTATAGGCAAATGTCTATGATTTTGGTAGGCTGAAGTTTACCATCAAGACTTAGGTGTTGTTGCTTTACTCTGAAAATGTTACTTCATTACCATTCATAGCCTCTCAGAAATTCTAAACATTGGACACTGAAACCTTCGCACCCTTAGTACTTAATTCAGAGTCTTCTGGGATGCCACAGGTGGATGACTCATAAGCTTGTTTGTTCCTTTCACTTAAAGCTGTTGCAGTATGTTATGAACAGTGAGATCAGGGTGCCTTGGTGCCCAGAGGTGACTAGATCACTCTGCCCCGGGTAATCATTTCTCTTTGGCATCTAGTAACAGATCACTGAGAAATTTCACTCAGCCAAAGGAATATTGGTTTTCAAATGCCTATTAATCCTTAAAAGAGCTTCATTCTTCAAAAATGTGCTATAAAGGCCAATGAGCTTCTGGTGTCCCCACAGTTAGTCAGAGATTTTCAGATGGTTCTGAGTGACCTGTCAATGCCAATGATCACCACTTGTTTTATACCAGAATTTACTGACTTTACTTTACTTTTTTCCTTTTTATTGAATTTATTGGAGTGACATTGGTTAAAATCATACAGGTTCCAGGTGCACAATTCTACAGCACATAATCTGTACCCTGTATTGTGTGTTCACCACCTTGAGTCAAGTCTCATCTGTCACCATTTATTCCCCTATACCCTCCTCCACCTCCCTCTACCCCCAACCCTGACAGTCACTATACCGTTGTTCATGTCCACAAACTTTTACTCTCTTTTGTTGTATACAATCCCTCCAGCCCTCTCAACCCAGTGCTCCCCATCCCCCAATAGCTGATCAGCCTACTCTCTATTATGATTCTGTAATCAGAAAATTATAAGACACTGAAGAAAGAAATTGAAAAAGATACAAAGAAGTGGAAGTATATACCATGTCCATGGGTAAGAAGAATTAACATTATTAAAACGTCCATACTACTGAAAGCAATCTATAGATTAAATCCAATTCTGATCAAGAGACTCATGGCATATTTCACAGAATGAGAACAAATAATCCAAAAGTTTATATGGAACCAACCACAAAAGTCCCTGAAAATAACAACATTAATCTTGAGAAAGAAGAACAAAATTGGAGGAATCATGCTACTTGATATCAAATTATACTACATAGCCATAGTAATTAAAACAGCATGGCACTGACAATAAAAACAGACATATAGATCAATGGAACAGAATAGAGAGCCTGAAAATAAGCCTATGCCTTTACAGTCAATAAATATTTGACAAAGGAGTCAAAAATATACAATGAGGTAAAGATAGCCTATTCAATAAATAGAGTTGGGCATATTGGACAAATACATGCAAAAAAAATGAAACTAGACCACCTTCTTACACCATATACAAGAATAAACTTCAAATGTATTAAAGACTTAAATGTTAGACTCAAATTCTAGAAGAAAAACACAGACAGTAAAATCTGGGGCATTTTTCATAGCAATACTTTTTCTCATATATTTCCTTGGGCAAGGGAAGCAAAAGAAGAAATAAACAAGTGGAACTACCTCAAACTAACAAGTTTTTGCACAGCAAAGGATACCATCGACAAAATGAAAAGACAACTCACTGAATGGAAGAACATAGTCACTGACACATCTGATAAGGGATTAATAACCCAAAATGTATAAAGAATTTATAAAGTGCAACACCAAAAAAAACAAACAATCCAATTAAAAAATAGGCAAAGAACATGGAGAGACGCTCCTCCAAAGACAATATACTGATGGCCAATATGAGATGGTATCTCATATGAAAACATGCTCTATGTTTAATTGCATCAGAGGGATGCAAATCAAAACCTCAATGAGATACCCTCACCTCAGAGACTTGCTTTCATTAATAAATCAACAAACAACAAGTGTTGACATGGATGTGGAGAGAGGGGACACCTCGTGCATTGTTGGTGGGAATGCAGACTGGTGCAGCCACTGTGGAAAGCAGTACGGAGTTGCCACAAAAAAATTAAAAAATGGAACAGGATTATGACTCAGCAATCACACTTTTAAGGATTTTTTAAAGGAAGAATTTGATTTTTCATCAATTTCATGATAAAGGAAATTTCCTGTTTTATTTCATTTTATTTGTCTTTTGCTCTTTAATTTTTGCTAGGGTAAGAAAATAAAAATTTATTCAAAAAGGCTAAAAAGGGGAAGGAGTAACCATTCATAGATCCATGTTTCCTACATCATCTATGGCAACTATTTAAAAAATTTACTATGGCATTCAAAAGGAACTAAACAGAAGTGTCCAAGGGTTTACCAATAAGTCCAAGGAAAAGAGCATAGACATATTCTATAGTGAGCCATTTATCTCTTGGGAAAGACTAGAGAAGATGTTTTGTAATAAATGTTCATTTTCACACACAAAAAAATATCTCACTGGTATCACCTGAAGATAAAAATTATTTGAATTTTTTTGTTTTCAGCATTTAAGGTTATCTGAGAAAACGAATATTAAATTTAGTCTTAAAGCTCTCGCCACATGTAACAGTAATTACTCTAACACATTGAACTATCACTAACCAAGAGAATTATCTTGATTCCAGTACAGAGGATTGAAAATCAAATGTTAATAGGGCTGTTTCTGTGTTCATGAAAAGAAAATTTTTCTTTCCCATCTTACTCTCCATGGCATTTGACTCAGAGAAATAAAAAAAAAAAAAAATGTATCACCCTTAAGAGTTTTCTGAATGTTTTCATACATCTTTAAATTGAATCTCAGAACTGTGAGAATGGATATGATTTTTTTTCCATTTTAAAAATCCTGGTTGCACTTACCAGCTGTGTGACCTTGGGCATATTACTTAACATTTCTGTGTCTCGTGTTTCTCTTTGATAAAATGGGGCTGATTATAATGCTTACCTTAGAGAAATGTAAATAGTAATAAATGCATAAAATGCCAATAACTATGTCTGGAACATAGAAGGAGCGAGAACACGGTTGTTGGTATTACCATGACTAACAAATGAAGTTTATAAAACATAATTTTATGAGGAGTTCTTTCACTCAAAGATTCAAAACCCTGTTCTCATGACAGCAAACTCATCTTCCCTCCACTCCCTCAGGCTGCCTCTGGAATGTTCTCTTAATCGGCCAGGTGGGTTAAGCGGACTGACTTCAAATTTAGCCATCTTTGTAACAATTATCTTCTGAAACAATGGATTTGATTCCTAAACAACTTCCATAACATCACTCATTAAAATCAGGGACTGCTGTTTGCTTCGTTATACCTGACATGTAACATGGCATGGGGGCTAAGGGAGAAGAAACATGGAAACATTTCATAGCAAAAGCAGACATTGCGTTAACACAAGCATTTTGGAAAATCACCGCATGTGTGAATCTGACAGCAGGCTTTGTGCCTCAGAGATCCTGACGAGCTCTACATGTTTGCAAGAAGTATTTACAGTCAGTTTTTGTAAGTGCTTCCCAAGCATTTGGCCAAGGTAGCTCCATTAGCGTTGTCCTTGTCCGAATCAAAAGCAGCACAGATGCATTTAGCCAGAACCCCTGGCTAACAATGGAGTCCCTTGAACACCGATCGTAATTTTCTTTCCTTGCAATTGTAAACAGGTGAATGAGATCTCAATCGTGTTCTGAAGAAGGTTTAATCCAAGTGAAATATAAATTTAATAATTGAATATCTGCTATAGATTTCACTTTTTTAACACAAAAGATGCTTTAAATTCACCTTTTCCCCCTTTTTCTTGCATATATCTTTTCTGGGGAGGAACAAAAGAATGCTCTGAGAAGAGCCTGGCCTTTGGAATTGATAGACCTGCACGTGAATCCTATTTCTGCAACTTTGTAGCTGTGGGACTTCGCAAATTTTGCTTAGCTTCTCTGAACCAGTTTTCTAAACTATAAAATAGAGGTAGACACAGTCCATGGAGGGATTGCTGTGAGCTTTGAGCAAGTGGTAACATACCTGGGCCTAAGTCTGACTCACACAGGCATTTCTGACACGCTCTCCTCCTGTGCTTCTCTCCTGTCACTGACTGAAGCGCAGCTCCTGAACTGCGGAAGTACAGGAAAGGTATTTGCTGCTACATTGGTTTAGAGCAGTGTTGTCAGGCCACATTAATCTAGGACTTAAAAAAAAAAAGGTTGCACATTCTTCCAGGCAATTTCAGTACACCCTGATGTCGCTTTCAAAGCAAAATCCTTCCTTTCTGAGCAACTCAAATGTTTCTCAGATCGTAGAAAAAAATTATTGATTTTCTTCTACCCAGACTAACATAGTGGCTCTGTCATTTTGGCTCTGTGACATTGGGAAAGTTACTTAACTTCTCTGTGCCTCCTTTCCCTTCTCTATAAAATGGGAATGATGGAAAGACCTAACTCACAGAGTTGTTTTAAGGATTACAGAGCTGATACAGGTAAAGTGCTTAGAGCATTTCTAAGTGCATAATCACTGTTCATATACTGGCTATCTTTAATATTCAGCTCCAGCTCCCTACCCAATTTTAGTGTTCATTTGTTTGTTTTCCTTTTATTTATTAAAGTATAGTTGGTAGACAGTATTATATTAGTTTCAGGTATATGACATGGTGATTTGACATTTATATCAATATAATGAGATCACCACAGTAAGTCTAGCAACCATCTGTCACCAAACAAAATTCATTATGGTAATATTTCCCTATGTTGTACATATATTCCCATGATGTTTTTTAAAACCTGGAAGTTTCTACCCCTTAATAGTTTTTTCCTGTGGTTGATGCTGCTAGTTTCCCTGCATTAACTCTCTGATCTGAAACTCTTCAAAGCAAATCTGTACCATGAAGTATACTAGCCAGGCATGGGTCCTCTCGAGTTTCTGAGGAATCACCTGTGTGCTGAGCTTAGTGCTGCCAGAGGACGTCTTGTTGCTACCACGTGATCACCCACCCCAAGGCCCTTACAGCTGCGTAGCTTCGCTCCTGCAACACAGAAACATTTCTTTTTGCGGTTTTTCTTTCCCTCTCTCGTTGCTCCCTTCCTGACACTCAGGCATGAGCCTGTGGGGTTCAACCAAGAAGTGATATGGATAATAAATCTGCCTACAATCTCAAAATCAACCTTGCTGACCATGAGGCATTCTCCTTGGCTCCAGCTTCTGTGCTATGATTTCTCCCATCCTGAAGCAGAGCTTTGTTAGGAAGATTCTTTAATACCTGCTGCAAATAAGACTACGTTAAGTCTGCCCCACATGTCTGAAACCTGCACCCTCACTACTTTTGATGTCCGTCCACTTGTGAGATAAGTCAGCAAAATCCATATCAGGAGTTTGGGGTACAAATATCCTTGCTAGAAAAATAAAATATGATTTTAAGGGGCAGCCAGAGTACTTGCTACTAATATCAAAAATGTGGAGGAAGCCATGATAGATATTACAGGAAAAGATTGTTTCCCCCCTTTTCATACAGTTAGGTTTAGTCTAATCTCAAAGACAAGAAGAGCACATGCCTTGTATTGACATCTGTGCCAAGGCAGTCACTGGCAAGTGCTGTGTTGTTGCTGGGCAGCATGAGCCCTCACCTAGAAAACTGTGCACACACCAGTGCTAATCTTGCTGGCATTGCCAGTTCATTCCTCGTGAAAGGCCAAGGAAACCATAGCATCTAAAAGAGAAAAAGAAACATTGTCTTCTCAATTGCCTTGGAGTTTAGTTTGAAATACATAACATATTTTTGATGAAATACCATCACATAATCTCCATGAGGGCAACATTATTTTTTATCTTCACCCGAGGACACTTTTTTTATTGCTTTTAGAGAGAGGAAAGGAGAAAGATGAACATCTGTGTGAGAGGCAAACCCGGATCGGTGCCTCCTGAACGTGCCCAGACCACCATGTGCCCTGACCAGGAACTGATCCCACAACCCTCTGACGACAGGTCAACACTCCAACCGAGGACTGGCCAGGGCACGAAGGCAAGATTTTAATCTATCATGTCTACTACACAATCACCTGCATCTAGACTGATTATTTTTTGTTTATTCAGAGTTAATGATATCATAGATCAGAAGCATATTCCAGATGTATCTGGGAACTTCATTCATACTCATTTATTCTCTGCATTCGGCAAGAATTGGATTGGCCAAAATGTTCATTTGTTTTTTTTTCATAAAATGGCTCTGTTAGTGCTTAGTTGCCTTTAATTTCATTCGAAAAAATTTTGTTACATTGTATTGTGACAGCTGTCCTATCAGCATGCTTTTAAAAAAACTTATCAAAATTAGTAAATTTTCGTGCAGTCATTTTAATATTGAAATGGAAAAAACATGCAACATTTTCAGCATATTATGCTTTATTATTTCAAGAAAGGTAAAAACGCAACTGAAATGCAAAAAAGATTTGTGCAGTATGTGGAAAAGGTGCTGTGACTGATGTAGTGTGTCAAAAGCAGTTTTCGTTTTTGAAGTTTTGTGATCAAGATTTCTCACTGGACGATGCTCCACAGTTGGGTAGGCCAGTTGAAGTTAGTAGTGATCAAATTGAGAATAATCAATGTTATACCATGTGGGAGATAGCTGACATATGCAAAATATCCAAACCAATAAAGTTATTGGTGAAAATGAAAAAAAATGTGTCTTTATTTTATGGAAAAAAACCTAAACTGACTTTTCGGCCAAGCCAATTTTTATTTAAAACCTAACAAAGGCATATGGAGGAATAAAGAAATTCAGTGATTGAATGAATGACATTTTTAAATATCAAAAATTAAGATGTCTTACACTTGAATTATTAATATTTTGAAACAGTTTGGCCTCAAAATTTACAGGCTCTAGAATGATGTTTTAAATATTCATTGGGAAAATGGACACAACTGTACTTGAACAACAATAAAAAAAGGAAAAAAGAAAAAATATTCATCTGGGACTAATGATTATTTTAAATATAAAAAGTAAACACTGAAGAAAGTTGAGCAAATATAAATGACCATAATTTAAGAAATGCAGCTAGTAATTTTATCTCAGAGGTCACATCCAGCAAGATCTAGATCAGATGTACCTGAAGCTATACCTAAATATCTGACATCTATTTAATTTCAAATCTTAAAAGATTGTGATCCTAAATTACTATTCACAAGTTCTTATAAATGACATTATCTAACTTTTTTGAACCTGAACTTGTGACACTATTCTTTAGCTCTGGATTTTGTTTCTTCAGTTAGTTCTAATTATCTAAAAAATTAAAGGTAAGTTTTTCCTCAGTAAAAGGAAAGACATTCTTCTTACTGAGGAAAAAATCTGGTTTATATAGGCCTTACATTTATGTAGGTGTGAGGAGAGTCACAACTTGAATATTGTCCTGTGATGTCAATGCTGGGTTTTGTTTACATCTGTGGTTTTATTGCAATCATGGGATATTAAATAACCGCTTTAAGAAGAAATTGCTATAGCCCATCTGTATGGCAGTTTTGTTTAAAAAAAAAGATGAAAGTCCTAAAGAAGGAAGTGGATCCTCATCAGATTATTAAATAATTTTAACTTAAAATAGATCCTGTATTTGCACTGGCCAGGTAGCTCAGTTGGTTAGAGCATCATCCTGATACGCCAAGGGTTTGGGTTTGATTCTTGGTCAGGGCACATACAAGCACATACAACATTCAACCAATGAATGTGTAGTTAAATGGAGCAACTCTCCCTCTCTCTCTCTAATACACACACACATGCATATATGTATGTATATATGTATGTGTGCATATATATGTGTGTGTATATATATATCCTATATTTAATATTTTCAATTGATTCACTTTTGCCATTATTCTTCAAATCTGACCATCTTCATTTAATCTAAAATGTTTCAATAGCTGTGCTGACCATCACATTCTAATAAAACAATATAAGCTATAATATGCAGGAACCTTTGCAGCCTTGCAGTTACAGATTTAAATACCATCTGGGGAACTATTTTTGTTTTGACTCTGAATCTTTTCTATGTACTGACCCCTCCTCTCGAATGTGTGTGTGTGTGTGTGTGTAAGAAATCAGCTGAGTTAAAAGATGCTTCATGAAAGATTATTTAGAAATCATCTAAATATAAAACATCTACAGATAAATATAAAACAAAAAAGGATATTAAGCAAAGGAGCCCCAATAAGCTTATTTTGATTTAGCTACTTAAATAGATAATCTCTGTATATCTGTCACATTTTCTGTCTATCAAATATCTTCCAAATTACAACTTTTATCAATCTGAAAATGTTGCCAACATTTTATTAACATTGACTCCAGTACCTCTGTTAGCACAAAACAACTACCAGCTAATGTGTACAAGTGAACATGTGAATGATGTGATTTTCTAGTTATTCTTTATCTTTTTCCTTCTACTGACCTCCGCCCCCCACCTCTTCCTCCTCCCTCCTCTCTCTGTATGCCCCTGTTCTATGCGCAAATGATTGCGCAGTGGAGCAGTTCAGAGAACAGAAGTGATAGAATGGTCGCTAGGTTCATGGTTTCCTTTTCATGAGACTGGAAAACTGCCTTAGTCCCTTATAGGAACTTCTTTCTCGGTTTGATCAGCCCTGCATACTTGGGAGCAATTTCGATTCTGCTTCAAAGATGAGGGCCCTCAGGCACACATTGCTCTTCACTTGTGGTCTCCTCAGAGATTTTCAGAATGCCTCTCTGCCTTCCCATGGCCACAGGAAGCGCTTCAGTCCCCAGGTGTGAATCAGAACTGGTTGATTAGATTAGCAAATACACAAAAGGAGCAAGGGGTTATTGCTTGTAGATGACAAAAGGATTCATTTTAATTAGTCCTCAAATTTGAGTTTTGAATGTGTCTACACACGTTTTCTGAAAATCATGGAGAAAGGTGAATTGTTTTCCAGAAGTCTTGAAGCTTTTTGAAATAAACATATTTAGAGTTCCCAATACCCATTTCTTCTGGGAACAGATATTCTCTCTAAACTATACATGTTTTTTGTTTGTCTGAGTAAATACAGTTTTGTTTTCAAATTATAGCGGTTCCTCAAGTTTCCCAGAAAGTGGTATGTATTCAGTGAGGTTCTCATTTCTTCCATATAGTCAGGACTTTTCTGTTCAAATGAGCTGCACTGATTATTTGTTGAAGCAAGAAGTGGGACTGTGACGCTGAGTAACATACAATGCTTACCTATACGGATCTTGCATAAATAGATGTCAGCTACTCAGATAAGCATGGTAGAGGCTAGCTGGACGGTGAGCTGTTCTGTAGAAGTGACTCAACATTTCCACATTTCCTTATTCCGTATAAAAAGAGGAACGAAACTGTTCTCTGCCTTCTTCCCACAGGAGCTATGGAGACAATGTTCATGACATTTTTAAAAAATGATTACTGTCACGATTCCTCTTCATTTACTTGAATTAAGTTACATTTTGCCAATGTATCGTTAGTGTGTGATACACACATGCACACACATACACCTTCTGGAGAGAAGCTGCATCACAGGCTCCCGGCTGATTAGCTTAAAGGACCAGCATTAGAATACTCGATAGAATGTATTCCATGTGTGTAAAATTAATTTACAATTTCCTCATGTTTGTTATGAAGGCTTCCTGATGCTTTTTAAACATGATTTCATTGTATGAACATGTGCATACACGCATCTCTGCATAAAGCCTTAAATTCAAATTGACTGGCTGGCTGAAGTTAGAGCAAATCCTTTTCTATCTTCTTTCTATCACTCAGTAAATTATTACAGTCTGTGCACAAAACACAAATTACATGCTTTATTAGTATGTTCTGTGGAAACCTCAAAACCACAAGTGTTTACATGTGCTGCACGCACGCACTTTGGGGCTTTTTAATAGCTGCTTGACAAGAGATTAAAGGCAGAAATATGGCATTTTATTAAAGCAAACATATCAGTATGCCTACCATGATAAAATGATCTAGTTTTCTTCAGACACAAAAGTTTCTGTTGAGTGATACCTTTGAAATTCCTCGAGGGCACCCTATTATTCACTTTCCTCAACACAGAGCAGCTGCAAATGGTCTCCAATTTTCAAGGAGTATTGCCTGGTCATTCTTTACTGTCAAAATGAAGAAGAGCATAAAAGTTAAGTCAATAAAGTAATATAAAATGCTTAATATAAAAATTCAGGAATGAATGATTAACCATTAAAAACTTACAGTAGCTATTTCATCCAGAAAAAAAATTAACATTTCCCCTGAAACCTATTAACACTCCTTGTAAACAATATTCTTTTTTGAAATATATGACCTTTCCTAATGCTCTCCACACACATAGCATTTTTCTTATATCCACTTTCCTCCGCTGATATGAAGTTGAATTCCTCAGGAGAGAGTGTTCCAAGCCCCTTCCTCAGATATATGTTGTCCTCTACTCAAATATTCCACATGGACATACTCCTCAGTGTTGAGTGCTAACTCTGACAACCTGTTGTGGCTGATTCAACTCCAAAATTATAAAATATGTCAGTGGACAAACAGGAGACTTTTAAACACATAACTTTCATATAAATCTTAAAAAATTGACTAATAATCATGAAAATTAGCATAACTGCCTCTCTTTTCTTGGTCACATCCATTTCTCACTAATGTCCCTTACTACCTGTGAATATTACAGAGAAGGCCATATTCAGGGAAAAGCAAGAGTGAAAAAATGTTTTTTAATATTTTTGAGGAAAATATTCGAAAGAGCAGGTTTTAGTTTAGTGGAGGACTTCTTTTCATAAATAAATCATTTTAAAAAACTGTTCAAGACTTTTCCTAAAGCTAATCCCTCAGTACCTTGAGGTGGCTAAAAAATATAACACCCTGGGTATAACATACATGCAGAATAATTTGACTGCAAGATTGTAAAGTAAAATAACCAGGCTCAGTAAGACTGTGCTTGGAGGCTGTTCAGTGTTACCCACACACTGGTTCCAGAATCCTCGAGGAAGACCTTGCCAGGTCATCCTGAGAAAACTATCCCCAGAGTTGCAAAATCAATCTCATGATTTGCATGAGAAATGAGTAAGTATGATTTGGTCCTGAGAATAAATGCACATTGCAGGAATTTTAAAGATTTTTCTAAATATCTCCATTCACAGAATTCATTTGTATTAACAGATGTTATGAACTGCCCTTTCCCATAAGTTTTCTGCCTTAAATTGGACAGCCATACCTAGGTCATTCCCAATAGGGAGAAAGGAAGCATACTTAAAGATATCTTTACTAGGCTATTAAGTATTCATTTAGCATCCAAAAAGCATTCTGCTATGGCAAAACACCTCAAAAACAAAAGATTCATGGACAAGAAATAGCTGAAACATGCAAGCCTTTTAGTAGCAATAATGATGTTGAAATGCTTTAAGTAGATGTATAAAAGATGGTATGGGAAATGCGTCCTATATTTGTTTGCCTGATGCTGACATTTAAATAAATGAATAGTAGATTCTCTTCGTAAAATCTACAACTTCCTGTCCACAACACACATGAGCCTGACCTAGCCATCCTGACCCTCCAGGAGTAATTTCCCTGACTTCTTGTTGGGGGAGGATGGGGAGGTATCATCTTGTGATATCTTCTTTTGTCAGCAATTTCCACGGGATTTTAAAGTGACAAACTTTATTTATGTAATAAATTGTTATTTCTCACACATTTGACTAATCAAAACATACTTTGCTGGGATGCCAAGGAAATATCACCAGATGAAGATGGTCCCCAGGACAAAAAGATCTCTTCCAAGATCTGCCTGCGTCTGATGGACACGAGTCACACCCTTCCTTAGCTGTGTGCGGCACAGCACCACTGATAACCTCTGCACTGGAGACTGCAAGGTATCCACCCCTCTGGGAATGGACCTGGCTCCCATGGGAGTTGCCTCACCCCAAATTATGCCCTTTCCCTGAAGGAAACCACATTTAATGGTTAGTCTGAGGTATCCAGAGGTCCAGCCCTGTTGTTTAATTCAGGGCAGAAGGATTATTTCTAGCAGGCTGTAGTTATTTTGGAAGGTTTTGTTGTTGTTGTTAGTGTGTTGTTTTTTTTTTAATAGTTTTGCTTATGTATTTGGAATATAGTTTGTTCTATATAGCCTAGAAGAAGTAAAACCAATTGCAGCAGTGAGGCTAAGCCTTGAATCTGAATAAAACTTCAAATGTTTCTCTATAGATCATTATAACAGTTGTGGTAATATTTTCTCCCATATTTGAAACAGAGGCCCCACAATGTAGTTTTTGGTTTTTTATCACTTACATTCATTATCAAACCAAATAAACATCATAATTATTTTTAAATGTTACATGATTAAGTTATAAATTTAACAAATAATATCAATTTCTTTTTTGGCTCTTTCGACCCTCTGTTCTTTCCTTCACAAAGGTCCATTGAACACGTTATAAAATTCTATGTACAAACATATTGGCCATGATTCTAGGTGTTGAACACACAAAGGCAAATTAAGCATAGATCCTGACCTCAAAAAAATTACAACCCAAGTTGGTATTCATCATAATAAGGATAAATAAAAGGTTATGTGAGGTAAGTTAAAAGAGTTGATTACGAGCACAACGAGTGAATGCTACACTATCTCATTTAATCCTGAGAAATAAGAAGCATGTATTGAGAAGTGAGAAGGAAGGACCTTTGGAAAATCTACCAAAGCAGAAGAGAAGTCTGCAAAAGAGACCAAGAATGAGCTAACACTGAAGGAAAAGTAAAATAAAGTCATGCAAAACAGAAGTATATAGTTTTGACCCAGAAAGGAAAATTCCAAGGGAGTCCAAGAATGACTCCCTTTAGATAGTTGGGCTCAAATTCATAACCAGAGTCTTACAGCTGGTGTTGAGAGAGGCCCCTCATACACTTTGCATTTTGGGGAAAAGCCACAGACTAAGCTGCTAGCCTCCCACACTGTGTTTTTCCTGTGAGAGTCAACCCTTAAAAAGGAGTTCCTGGAATTGTATTTCGACCAATGAGCTGAGACCTGCCTTGTCCACTTAGAGTGACACTGCTATCTCCTCACTTGCAGCCTCACCAATCAATCAGAATGGCTCCATAATGACCAATCAGGACACAAGATTCCAACAAATCAGGATAGTGCTACTTGAACCAAACTATGAAAATTTGAATTCCTTAATTTCATTAAAATGGACTAATCAGAGAACCAGGGTGGTCATTTCCTCTGTGTTAGTGGGTCTCCCCTTTGTCTCAGGGGAACACAGTTTTGTTTTCCTCTGGAGGCAGTATTTCCCTAGTTTACAAACTTTTTACCTGAATAAAGCATCTCCCTTTTCTCCACTCCAGGCTACGGAGTTTTGTTGGCTTTAGTTGGTGGCCCTGAACTTTTCTTGGCAATAGTGATATCAAGGGCTGTGGAAAGATCGAGGATTAATAAGGTAGTGAAGCAATGGTTTGAGGAGAAACAAGCTATTATGAACCTTTAAGAAAATAATGGAATATAAACATTTTATTAATCATGGCATGTTGAACAGAGATATAGTTATCTTTGCTCTCATGAAATTGTGTTAAAATGACTATAAACATTAAAAAAACCACAAAATTAAAAATATTTGGGCCCTGGCTGGTGTGACTCAGTGGACTGAGTGCCCACCTGTGAACCAAAGGGTTGCAGGTTTAATTCCCAGTCAGGCACATGCCTGGGTTGTGGGCCAGTAGGGGAAGCATGAGAGAAAACTACACATTGATGTTTCTCTCCTCTCTTTCATCCTCCCTTCCTCTCCTTCTAAAAATAAACAAACAAAATCCTTAAAAAATGTTAAAAATTTTTGGAGAAAACATGATTGCAGATGAGAAACTTTAAGAATATCTGGAAGTTAAAATGTTGATAGTTTTGTGATAACAAACTGAGGTGTTACTACCCTCCACTGTATTGAGTGTTTTAGTTGGAAGCAACTTAATTTTCACCAAACAAACACAGAATATCTCAAAATACTGAGGCAGCTGGTACATATACAGGCAAGGACATAAGATGGGAAGAAGTAAAGGGATACTGATTTTTACTTATATAAACAGTAACTATGCCCCAAGAGTCCTCTTCCGTCTGATTCCTACATCTGTAAAACCCTACAGGAGATGAGAGATTTGCTATGGAAATATTTTAAATTTGAAAAGCCCTGCACTAACAGACATCAGACACAGTTGAGCATAAGAGTGGAACATCAAGAAGGGGGAAAATTAATGAGAGTATTAAACTATGAACTTACCCCTCCATTTTTCCTTTGCCTAGATTCAGAGCTTACAGCTGAGTTAAATTACACTATCTCCTGTATTCTAATCTTACCCTAACCTCTAAGGCTAGAGATTGGGTGTTTTTTTTTTTTCTGAGAAAATGTCCAGTCCAATGGAAAATACCTATGTAGAATAGCATTTGGAAGCCCCCAATCAAATGACTGAGTTCCCATATATTCAACAAAACTACCCACTCACCTAATCAAGAACTCCCTGTTACTATATCACTGCGACACTTGAAACATGAACAGAAAGCTAGCAATATAAAACATTTTTAAAGCATCCAACATGAAAGAAACTAATAAAGGAACTCAGAAAATGAAGAAAGAAAGGGAAAACTGAAGAAAAAAAACAACAAACAATAAAACATCCTTGGAATTGATAACTTAGAAAAAAGTAATAAAGTGAGATATTTATTAAACAAAGAAGGACAGGATACTGTTAATGAAAAGAGACATTCATAAAATAATAGTCCTTGGAAATTAATAACCAGCACAAGAAATGTTGAAAATTGAACTTAAGCCCTGAAAGATAAAATGGAAGAACTCTCTTAGAAAGTAGAACAAACATATATGAAAATTTTTAAAATGTACACTCCTGGTCAAGTTGGAGGCATAGATAAACATGCTTTGCCTCCTTATGCAACCACAAGAAGGATCAAAATTAACTTCAAAACAGAAAGCACCCAAATATTCAAGAAAATTGAACTGCATGGAAGTCTGACAACCAAGGATTTAAAGAAGCCATATTCAACCAAACAGGTAGGAGGGAAAGAGACAGGCATCTGGAATGGATAAGACAGAGTATGGCCTGGAGAGGTGGCAGTGGTGGCCAACAGAATGGGCAGTCGCACATTCATGTGTGGTAGATAAAAATCAGGAGGGAAACCTTGAGAGCCAGTAATACCAATCTCAGACCAGGCCATGCAGCCCAGGGTTCCAGCACTGGGGAAATAAATTCTCATAACTTCTGTCTGTAAAAACCAGTGGGGGGTGAGGTAATGGAAGAAACTACTGGTCTTTCAGGAAAGAATGTTTCAAGGGTCTGCATGGTCCTAGAATGAATGCAACCCTACCCACTCTAGGAACTACCACTAGGGCAACAGCTAAAAGGGCACTAGTGCCAAATAGGAAGTGGATGAAGAGACTGGAAACAGGGCAGGTAATGAGTGAGCCTCTAATAGCCAGACAGTGGCATTACCCCTCTCTGACCCCTCCCCCACATACAGAGCCAAAACATGTGAAGCAGTTTGCCCCACCTTGGTTAATACCTAAAGCCCCATACAGCTTAACAGGTATGCTAAGACAGGGAATCAAAGCAGCTCTACCTAATACATAGAAACTAACACAGGGAAGTTGAAAAATTGAGGAGACAAAGAAATATGGACCAAATGAAAAAAAAGGAACAAAACCCCAGAAAAGGGACTAAATGAAATAGAGATAGCCAGCCAGTCAGATGCAGAGTTCAAAACACTGCTGATAAGGATGCTCAGAGAACTCATTGAGTACAATAAAAGCATAAGGAAGGAAATGAGGGCTACACTAAGTGAAACAAAGAAGAATTCATAGGGAATCAACAGTGTAGGGAAAGAAGCTGGGGTTCAGATCAACAATTTGGAACATAAGGAAGAAATAAACATCAATCAGAACACTATAAAGAAACAAGATTTTTTTTTAAATATCAGGAGAGTATAAGAAGACTCTGGGACATCTCCAAGAGTGCCAACATCCCAACATCCCATAAGGATGCCAGAACAAGAAAAGGAAAAGCAAGAAATTGAAAACTTATTTGAAAAAATAATGAAAAAAATCTTACCTAATTTGACAGAAGAAATAGACATACAAGTTCAGGAAGCCCAGAGAGTCCCAAACATTTTGGACCCAAAGAGGCACACACCAAGAAACATCATAATTAAAATGCCAAAGGTTAAAGATAAAGACAGCATCTTAAAGCAGCAGGAAAAAAGCAGAGAGTTACCTACAAAGGATATCCCATAGTACTATCAGCTGATTTCTCAAAAGAAACTTTGCAGGCAAGAAAGGACTGGCAAGAAGTACTCAAAGTGATGAAAAACAAGGACCACCAACCAAGATTACTATATCCAACAAAGCTATCACTTAGAATTGAAGGGCAGATAAAGTGCTATAACAAGGTAAAGTTATAGGACTTCATCATCACCAAGCCCTTATTATAAGATATGTTAAAGGGAGTTCTTTAAGAAAAAGAAGAAGATCAAAACTATGAACATTAAAATGACACTAAGCTCACAATTATCAACAACTTAACCTAAAAAACAAAAACAACCTAAGCAAATAACTACAACAGGAACTGAATTGCAGATGTGGAGATCATTTAGAGGGGTGTCAGGTGGGAGTGAGAGGGGAGAGAATGGAGAAAAAGGTACAGGGATTAAGAAGCATAACTGGTAGGTACAAAATAGACAGAGGAATGTTAAGAATAGTATAGGAAATAGAGAAACCAAAGAAATTATTTGCACAAACAATGAACATGAACTAAGAGGGGTGGATTGCTGGATGGAAGAGGTGTACTAGGTGAAAGTGGGCAAAGGGGGAGAAATTGGGACAGCTGTAATAGTATAATCAATAAAATATACTTAAAAATAAAAAATGTATAAAAAGAGAATCAATCAAGGAGTTACAGGAAAAGATAATCAGAAGGAAGATTTAAAAAAAAACATGATTCACATAAATTTCTCAGAAATAAAAATAGACCAAACACTGATGATCATATTGAAGGGTTCATGGAACACTCAACAAATGAAAAAGAACCCAACTAAAACACATCATTAAAAAATTTTGGTCACCACGGTAAAAAAGTGTTGAATGTTCACAGGAGGATATCTTCAAAGAAAAGTTTACCATATTAACATGATAGCCCTGTCAGAGAATCTGAATATAAATTAATAATAAATATACAGGGAAAGTAAGGAAACAATACAAACTAAGGCAATTATTAATTGCCAGAGCAGTATAAGAAAGACTGTAATGGTAATACTCTATATTACCTAACTGGAAAAATATGAATACAGTCATAATAGAGTAAGCAGTAACTAGTGAATTAACACAAAAATTGCAATCGAAGTATAGCAGATTGGGAAAGTGGATGAAGATGAAGGGGATTGGGAAGCTTCTTAGGAATGATAAATTGCATTTTTCTGTTGTAAGAAATCAGTAGGCTACCTCAAATAAGGAAGTCTAAAAATAGCCGTGTACAAGTGTTAGTTTGAAAAAACAGATTTTAGTGCAGAAGACATGTGCAATAATTTCTGAGGAGCAGTTTAGAGCAGGATGGGGTCATCATTGGCTGTTTTTATTTATAAGCCTTGTGGCCGTGGACGTTTAAAATATAGATAGATAGGTAGATAGATGTATATGTATACTACTTAGTTAAATTTAAAATTAAAAACATCAAGTAAGGTAAATAAAAATCCATTGATGTTAAAGGTAATAAATTTTATTATGTGAGCTACAGAAAAATATAATTACTATGATCCCAGTCCTCTTGTTATAATTTTATATTTAGAGTTAAAATGTTATATCTAGACATTTAGATGTTTATATTTAGATATGTATTAGTGTTGAGAAAAGTTCAGAAGGAGCCACATCAAACTGAGGTGGTGACCCAATGGAAAGAACTTTGACTTAATATAGTTTTGATTCCTTAATTTTTTTTTTTATTTTTTACAATGTCTTTGAAAATTACAAGTAATTGTAATTTACTTGTAAATTGTAAATTGTAATTTACTTGTAAATTACAAGTAAATTTTTATTATTTTTAAATATATGAACACTTTAAATAATGTTCAATACATATGAAATTATGTGTGTACATACATAGGGAAGTGTATAAATTCACAGTTTGTAAAATATTGAAATATCTCATGGTAGTGGAATTTCACTTAGATTTTACTCTGTTTTCACTCTTTTCTGTTATTTGAGTTTTTGGAAAGGATGAAGCAAAAGTTAGCATGCATGAGTATAAGGCAACAATGATTTAAATATAAAACTGTGACATGAAAGAATGTATATGAGGTCTGTTTCAAAAAAGTCCAGCTATTATTAATGTAATGAGAATGGTTTGTGAAACATTGATGTAACCTGGCAGCCAAGGAGAGTGGACTGGAATGTTCATGTGTGAACAATGACAACTTCACTGTACTAGTCAGTTGGGGCAGTAGATTCCATTGAGTGAGCATGTGCACTGTGTGGCCATCATGTTCAAAATGACTGAGCAAGTAAAGCAACAAATCTGCATCCAATTTTGCATTAAGTTTAAACATTCCTGCCTGAAAACTATTTGAATGATTCAGAAGGCTTTCAGGGACAATGCAATAAGTGCAGTGCAAATAAAGTGTGGCACCAAGGCTTCAAAGATGGTCAAGAATCTGTTGAAAGTGGTCCACATTCTGGAAAGCCTGCAACAAACAGAACACCTGAGAATGTTGAATGTGTATGGGCTGCAATCAACAAATATTGGTGACCGACAGTGTGAGAACTAGAAGCTGATCTGGGGATTCCAAAAACTACTGTATCTGAGATTTTGATGCAGGATCCTGGCATGAAATGTGTAATGGCAAAATTCCTCCCATAGCTTCTGCTACTGGAGCAGAAGGAACATCGTGCTGCAGTTACTAATGACTTGATTCAAACCACTACCAATGACTCAGATTTCCTCAAGAAGGTCATAACCTGAGATGAATGGTGGGTTTATGGCTATGATGCATAAAATGAAGGTCCAGTCATCCCAGTGGAAGTTGCCTGCTTCTCCAAAGAAGGAGTGGCAAAGTGGTAACAAGAGCAAGACCATGTTAACTGTAATTTTTGACTGGGGAGGTATTATCCTTCATGAGCATGTCCCTCTAGACCAAACAATTAATAAGGAACACTCACTCAATGTTCTTCATCAGTTGAGAGGTGCAATACAAAGAAAAAGGCCACAGATATAGGCAATTGGTGATTGGCAACTTCATCATGACAATGTGCCCACTCATGCATCACATCTCATGCAGAGACTTTTGGCAAAACATCAAATCACCCAGGGGCCTTAGCCCCCTACAGCCCAGATTTGGTGCCCTGCAACTTCTGGCTTTTCCTAAAACTAAAACTGTAGGGGGCTCCGCTACAGAGCTACAGAGCTCTGAGAGCCACTGTGGATGAGAATAAGTCTACCAAGACATGGTCTGCTTGGAGAGGAAAGGCTGACCAGTCTCTCAGAGGAGAAAGGTGTTCAGCCTCTCTCTCAATGGGCTTTTGTTGGGTTTAGGGTGCATAGGAATACAGGGCTTATATGTAAATCTCATCAATCATTGTCAGGCAGTAATGATCAAACAATAGATAACATTCAAAGAACTATGAGAGCAAGGGTTTATTCTGAGTCAGGGTCAGATAAATAGAGTGACGTCAAAGGGCCATAAAACTTTAGGAAACAAACTCATTTTATTCCTGAACACTTATCATTTAAATTGATGGCATTCTTAACAAAAGAAGTTTCGCAGGACTTTATGCATTCTTTCTTAGGCCTGATAGCCCCAGGGAACTGCCCATTGGAGGAAAAGGGTTTTGATCATTGGAAGAGGCACTGGGCAAACTGTGTGAAGTTCCGAGGTGTCTACTTTGATGGGGACTTGGGCATCATTGTCCCATGTACAATGGTTCTTGTCTCTTGTATCATTTTCAATAAATGTCTCTATTTTTCATAGAACATAGATGGATACTTTCTGGACAGACCTTGTGCATGTAAATAATTCCTAAAGAGAATAATAAAAATTAAACAGTGGTATTAATATAGTATGATTATGAGTGATAATTTTACAAACAAAATCCTGCCCTTATTTTGTATATGTAACATTTATACCAAGAAAGAATGACTTTTACTCCAATAAAATAAATTTAAATAAACAGCAAAAACATTGTGTGAATGTGGAGAGAAAGTAGAAGAGGGTGAATAGAAGAACACATTTGTCCAGCATTTACTTAAGCCGAGTACTCTGCTAAGTGTGTGTGGGTGGCAAGATCAGTGACCTACACAGGCTTTTCTCCACTGCATTAGCATAGTACCTGATGTTGAATAGACTTATTAGCTAATATCATATCTAAGAACAGATCAATCAGTACACCAATGAACTGAGGAATATTTTTAAATTTGGCAAGAAAAAAGAAGAAATATTATTGTGCCCATGAGAGTAGTGATGAGCAATAGCAATATTAAGTAATTGGGTTTTTTTATGTTTGAAGAGAGAAGGAATTCCAGAGATGGTTGGAATGCAACTGTAGACAAGGTCCTGAAAGGACTTAAAGATGAGATGCAGAGCAAATGTGAAGCATCAGCCCAGCTGCCTTTGCTGAGAGACAGGAGGCACTGCAGTTAATCAGTATAAAGACAGTTATATGCGAGGGTGATTTTGAAGGTCTTTGGAGAGTTTACTTCAGATTTTCTCAAACTTCACAAGCTTTGTTTGGGAAGTGACAAAAATGTAAAATGAAAGCTTTTAAAAGATGCCACAAACTAATGTTCCAACGTTTGTGGAATGGCTCTAAAATTTAGCTGCCAAAATAGCCTTAGAAACTGTTAACACATGTAAATTCCAAAAGCATGGAAATGCGATTTCACTATGTTTGGTAACTGTAAGACTGCCTATTTTGAAAGAGCGCATTAGACTGTACTAAATAATTTAGAGACTTTGTCATAAATTCAGATTTATTACATCAAATCTGAAGATAAAAATCATGAAATTTAAATCATGCTTGTTTCTTTCATTTAAACTGTTAATAAAATTTTACATTCATTTAGGATTCATCTGAAACTCTTCAAATTTTCCATATTCTCATCTGCCAATTAGAGCTACAACTATGACTATAAAAGGACATCAAAGGAATCCTTCAGTAATCCCAATATATCACAAGGACACTTACAACTGTTTCGGCTCACAGGTGAGAAAAGAGACCTACAAAGGAATGTAAGCATATTATTTAGATGAGAATACAATTTGGATTAAGGATTTGGTAACTCTGGGGAAAATAGGAGAGGTCAATAAAATCTCTCAGTAACTGAATATTGAAATGTAATGAATTATTATTAACATGCATTTGACTGAAATATTCTTGAAGGTGCATATCTGAGGCATGCTCTCACTGCAGTTGTGGTCTCTAGGTGCCCACACAAAATTGACAACTGAAGCTGTGGCCATTGATTAATGTAATGAGTCCCTTTAAGTGAATAGATTATATGTGAATAGAACTAAAATTTCAATTAAAAATTAAATAACTGAGATATTGGACATAGATAGTGGGCATATGGATTTATTTGTATTTTTAAATGTTCTGAATATTTTCATCACAGCTATACTACTACAGATATTCTGATAATTATAACTTTAGTACAAATTTTATATCTTGAATTTCTATTTTAAATGATGTGCAATGTATAGAGAGGAACTGGGTCAATTGAAACAGCCAATGATAGGACATCTCTCCTATAATCTACAAATAATACAAAAGGGAAATACAGCAAATAATAAAAACTGTACCAATTGTCCAGATTGGGATGATAATGCATAAAGTAAAACCAGAAAATGATGTATTTATTTTATATTATTTTTAAATTTTTTAAGGTTTCATTTACTTTTTGATAGAAGGGATGGGAGGGTGAAAGAGAGGGAGATAAACATTGATGTATTTGAGTGGCCTCTCACAAGTCCCCATCTGGGGGACCTGGCCTGCAACCCAGGCATGGGCCCACACTTGGAATCAAACCAACAATGGTTCATTTCATGGGCCAGTGCTCAATCCACTGAGCCACACCAACCAGGGCTGTATTTATTTTAAAAGCATACTACACATATGTTAAGCATGACGGTATGATAGAATCTGACTAAGCCTAGGTCAGCTTCGAACACTGACATAACAGTTCATGTCACGGGGTATTTGACTTTGGAGAACACTTGGAATACTTACCAAGGACATGAACCAACTTTAAAAGTCCCACGGTGAGGTATGTGTGAATAACAATAGCACTTTGTAATTTAAGTGGAAATGGATTTTAACCAGGTGGTGAATATTATGGGTCCCACTCAAATGCTCCTGGATGCTGAAGTTTAGAAAGATTTAGACTTTTTCTCTCTATGGTAGGTACAGATCGTAGATTCTATCTTGGACTAGTATATCTCCTGGGTGCTTGGTAGACATTGCCACTTTTCTGATAGAGAAAATTAGGTTACAAAATTGCTATACTATCACTTACTCTTAGATGGAACAGGTAAAAATCCTTAGGGAAATCACATTAATGGGCTACAGGTTTTCCAGAATGTAGGTATATGCTTGGGAAGGGTAGAATGCAACCTTTAGATTTGAGCAACACCCCATTCCACTTCTTATAATAGCAGTGTGGTTTGGTGAGGTATTTTTAAATTTTGAAAAGCAAGAGCCAGAAAATATATCTTTTCTAAAACAAATGTATTCAACTGAAAAGCAATTTATTTTCTTGTTATTGATGCTCAACATAGACTTTTTGATAAAGGGACTGCTTAAGAGACAGGTACAGTTTATTTTAGGTGGCTAAGACAAATTCTTTTCTCATGAAAAGATTAGACTATGTTAAGATTGCAAATAAAATCCAGTCCATCCTCATTCCTAGAAGCAATACAGAACAGAAAGGGGGGAAAAACAAAGAAAAATGTTTATTGAGCAAGATAAGTGAAATAAACAGAAACGAATAAAAATATGGAAAAAAATAAACATTTACAATTTTCCCATAAAACTGCTTATTCAAGTTGGTTCATTACTTTAACAGAAAAGGAACAAAGGCAGTGCTTTTATCTGCCTAACATAAATATCATTAGCATATCATTAGCACGTGGTAAAGTTTACGTCTTATAGTCTTATAAGCACATGGCTCGGATGGGTATTCAGCATGCTAGCAATCTGTTCTAAAATTGTGTGCATATATGTGTATTTAATATTTCTGAATTATTATTTCCTGAAATGTTCTCCTCTACTAAAACTCTTAAACATAGAACTCCCATTTACTCTGACTTTGGAAGAAAGTCTGTCTCCTTAAATCCCTCATTTAAGGACATACAATGAAATGCCTGGTTAAGAACCTTAATTTAAAGCAGCACACAGTTCTGTATGTCAGAGGTAATAATTACCTTCTTTAATGAGCCTGACTTTTCTCTGTGATGAGTAAGCCTCTCTCTGCCTTGTTTATGGTAACTCTAAATTTATTTCTGGCTTTTTTCACGTGCTCTTATTAAAAAAAAATAACATTATGTCTGTCTTCCTATGGTCAAATTCAGCCTAGTCTATACTCAAACCGTGTGCTATCCAGGCACTGTTAAACCAATTATCCATATACTACTGGGACTTGCAGGGGCCCAAAGGACTCATATAATCCATACCCTGTTTTCCAAGAAGAGCTACAGACTATTTCAGGATGACAAGGGTCTACCCTATAATTTTAAATCATCTCCATGTGAAGTATATGTGTTTAACATGCACCATGAAATCTAAGCAATAAAATTGAAAGGCTCTTGAAAAAATTTTTATATATATATATATTTAGAACTAAATACAGAAATTAGGACTATTCTATCTCAAAAATATCTCATTTTCAAATCTGTTCATATATATATATAATATCACACACACAAACTCTTAAGAATTTCAGATGTATGTTTGAAGTCTGAGGAGGGCTGAAAGAGTGGTGCCCCAGCATATGGGAAATTATCTGACAATTTGCTTTTGTTATAATCTCCAGCATTTCTTGTTTTTCTCAGTATAGAAAGTCCTTTCGTCCATCTTATTGGATAACTCTACTGTCTGCCCAACTTTTATCTGCCATTCATGCAAAATAACTGAAATTTTTATGTACGTATTTTTTAGATTTTGGATATTGAGTTTAAGTCACATACTATGATCTCTTCAGCTTCCAAACAGAAACCAAATACAGAGACATTAAATGATTTGTCTAAAGTCATATGTATGTGACAGAAGCCAAACTTGAACCCAGATATTTAGTATTTGATGTTTGTATCCAAAGTGCGTTAAAACCTGCCCTTTGTTGGAGGGAAGAGAGGGAGTCAATTATTCTTTCTAGTGTTTCTGAGATACATAACACTTAAAGAAAAATTATTACGGTTTTCCAATTTGGAACTAGGAGTTAGGGCCATTCATTTCTTATTTCTTGTACCCTAGTGACCAGTCCCACCCAGAACCACAGAATTTGGAGTTGGAGAAATCCTCAGAGAGAACATGAATGACAAGTTATGGAATGTAAATGAATTTCATAAGGGGTCTTACATAAAAACAACACAGACAAAACCAAGGCACAGGAGTGCCCACATCACACACCAAGTCGCAGAGTCCAGGAAGCATTTCTGTCACTGACTCCCAGCACAGCTCTTTCTTGACTCTAAGACAGACTTC
The DNA here is from genome assembly GCA_004027735.1 of Carollia perspicillata. Lineage (NCBI taxonomy): Eukaryota > Metazoa > Chordata > Mammalia > Chiroptera > Phyllostomidae > Carollia > Carollia perspicillata. The sequence goes on from PVKM010006380.1 coordinate 33,461, forward strand.
TTAGACTGGAGCCTGACATTTTATTTATCAGTTTATACTTGAGAAGTGAAAATAAAATTGCAAATTGGACAATAATGTGCATCACAGTGACCCTAGTCCCTTAGCCTGTGTAGTTGGATGCAGAAGATGTTAGCATGGGTTTACTGGGTCTTCCTTCCTTGTTAGGTGTTACTCTTTACAGTCAACCACACACAAGTTTCTATGTGAAAAGAAAGCTCGGTCTTTAAGCCTCACAAATTGACACCATCCTTTCCAATCTTTCCTCTGGTTCTTTCACTTTAGTGTCATATTGATTTTCAAAAGAACATTGGTCTTTTAATTGTACTCTTCTACAACCAAAATGTGATGAACCATATTTATTTAAATCTCTTGGTGCTATAGACTCTATTTTAAAATTTAGAACTAAATACATAAATTAGGACTATCTTATCTCAAAAATATCTCATTTTCAAATCAGTTCATTCTTAGAGGTCAAATAAGATACAAAGTGAAAAGCCTAATGGAAGGATCCCTGTTTGCCAGTATCGACCCAGTACCTGGTTAATCTGCCTACACGCCGTGTGGCAAAAGTAGGTTTGCTGTTATGAGTATGTGAAGCACAGAGTTTATTCTCATATTATCACTCATTAATTTTCGTAATATTCATCTTACAAACAACTATAAACCTTCTTTTGTCCACCCAATACTTAGAGCTTATCGCCTGTGTCTAAAGGATGAGAATACTGGCCCTGGCTGGTGTGGCTCAGTGGACTGAGCACCAACCCGTGAACCAAAGGGTCACCAGTTCGATTCCCAGTCAGGGCACATGCTGGGATTTTGGGCCAGGTCCCCAGTAGGAGTTTTAGAGGCAACCACACATCAATGTTTCTCTCCCTCTCTTTCTCCTTCTCTTCCCCTCTCTAAAAAATAAACAAATAATATATTTAAAAAAAAACAAAGGACAAGAGTTCTAAAAGTTAGAATTTTATAAAGCTTCTAAAACAGGCAACTAAATCTGCAATGTTCAGAAAAAATGAGATCTCCTCCAAATGCAACTAACAGTATTGTCTAATTCTGTGACACTATTGTCTTTATCAGCATATCATTTGTGTTTCTCAGCAAATTAAATAACAAAATTCACAGAGTAACAAACATTGCGTAGGACCATCAATGGCTGGCTAGAAGAAAGGGCTCTTACATTTTAAAAGTTATTATTTATTCAAGAATCAGCATCTGACATTCACCAATTTTTGCCGTTTTTTATCATTCAACTCCTAAGCCAAAGGAAGAACAAGCGGGATGCTATGAAATAACCCAGATCTGAATTACACAGAACTGTACTTGAGACCCAATTTTGTTACTTCTAGCTAGAGTACTAAGGAAACTTTTCTAAGCCTCAGTTTCTTCATCCACAAATGGGAGATAAATTCCTCGTATGCAAGATTTCTGTGAAGAACAAATAAGGTAATTGATATGAAATGGCCAAACACAGTATGCAGCATGTCAGTTTTTTAAAGTCATGGTCCACGATAAATTTTAAAAGGAGTGGTAATATTTATAATCTAAATAATTGACTTTGTTTTTCCAACAGCAGATGTTCTTAAGTCAGAAAAAAAGGATCAAACCCCAGAATGTTGCTTTCTTCTCTACATAGATTTTGAAGGCAGCAGAGCCAGGCTATGTAAACCCACAGTGTTTCTGTGTGATTTTTCAGCCTGTTTATCTGAGATGATATTCGTCTGAATAGTCATAACCTTCAGCTGTAGATTAAACTTAAATAAATTTGAAATATATATAACAAAATGCAATTCTAACTACTAAGTTGGAATCATTCAATGTCAACAAATGCTTAAAATACGCATTGCAACCCCTGGCTCCAGCCCTCAGAGCCTTGGCTCAAGAGCACCCAAAGGTGTACAGATGAGGGCCAAATAGCTTCTTAGATAATCCCAAGCACCTGGTCTTGGATAAAATAATGGCATTTTTCAATGTCCAAATGTGTCTTCCCGGTATCTACAACATTTATATCCTTCTAGAGAAATTCCACCAATAGCATCAATTAAAAATACCTTCATATTTGTTAAAACAACAGTACATTTTTAAAACATTAGCCACAGCACTTGACATCTGACAGAAGCCACACCCATAGATGGTCACTTTAGAAGTTGTTAACATTTTGGCAACCAGCTGCTGAAAAACCAGTAAAATCCACCAACTAGTAAGATACAGCAATGCATTTTATTAAAGCTTCCAACATTTGCTTAAAGTTCAATGGATGGAACTAATATATCCATTCTCCTAAATTAATTTATATACTCAATGCAACAAATGTATTTTCTGCAACTTGATAACTGTTTCTTAATGTTTATATGAAAGAACTAAAAGACCACCAATGGTCAATTCTATTTTGAAGAAAAGAGTGGTGAGGGATTTGACCTATCAGATAAAAGATGTTCCAGGAGTGGGAAGAGGAGAAAGGAAAGGAAGGGGAGGAGGAAAATAAAGCTCACATAACTATGAAAATATGTGCTGGCGTAGGGCTAGTAAAATAGACCAGAGGAATAGAACAGAGTCCAGCAATATTTACATGGAATATCTGGTTTAGTATTCAGAATATAAAAACGAACTCTTACAAAATCTGAAGGAAAAAAAAACAGTAGAAACATTTCACTCTCTCTAGTTCTGACATGAAAATTAAAAATACCTTCCCACATTAATCAGACTGACCAATATTAGAAGTTGTTTTAAAGTGTTAGAATATGGAGAAATATATGACAGTTGCAAAAAGGTATAGCCCATGGGTTGGAGGAGGTTATCAAGAGGACATGATTTGCAGTTGACCTTTGAGCCTAACCTGAGCAATAGGTGACTCCTCACCTCTCCCCTATTATTTGAATATACTTTCCACCACAGTTCTGCATTAGGGACCATTTCAAAGACAGAGCCTTGAGAGAGTAATATGTTGTTAAAACATCTGGACTAAATATATGACTGAACTCTGTTAAGACCTCTATATAATAAACTCTTAAGATTCTGGTGTGTGGGTGCAGTGACCTACTTGTCTTAGAGTGGTCCCAACGTACAAGCCTTGTATGCGAGTTCCCTTGTTTTTGAAACTGCCACCTACCAAACTGTAGTGGTCTGCCTCTCTCTCAGGTCTCTCCTTGCCCTCCTTGTGTAGGGACCAGTTTCAAATTTCACCATGGAAACTCCCCAGGTTTTGAACCAGCACTAGGACCAAGATTTCCACACTGAGGAAAGCCTTGGAGGTGGATATAAGGAGACATACATAAGAATATTTATTGCATTATTGACAATAATTAGAGAGTACTCAGGAATGAGATTGCCTGGGCTGTAATCCTGGTATCAATACTTACTAGCTCTATGAATTTGGGCAAGTTACCAATGTCTTTGTACTAGTTTCTACATGACTAACACAACTTCACAATGTAGTTTTGAGGATTAAATCTTCCACATGTAAGTGTTTTATATTATTTTAATTATCGTGCTTATTTAACCTACCCCCACAACATGACAGAAAATAAATGTATTTATGCATCAGAACTTCATTATCTCTTGCCCCACTAAGCCTTCAAGCCTTCAAACTTTATTTCAGCTGCAGAAAACTTTCTTCAACAACAGCTTAAGTAGAAGCAGGTAACAGAGTCTGTGATAGACCTCATCGTTCGGAAATCAGCATGACACGGTTAATCTAAATCAGATCACCCAGCTGTCAAGAGTAAGTAGAAATAAGCACGATTAAAGAAAATCAGATGTACCAAAACCTAAACCTAAGTACTGGAGAGATAAGAGGGGTGCTTTCTACTTTTTTGGAAAGGAACCACTTTAACTTTCCAAAACAAAAAATTCCCATAATTAATTTAAAATGTGATTTGGTTTACAAAATGCATCCATAAACATACAATTTGCCAAAAAATTTTAAAAAGTGTGCAGTTCAGTCGGGATATTTGTGTGTATTAGATTGTTTCTTATATAATTACAAAAATAATAGAAAAAATAATATTAAAAATTGAGATCCATAGAGAGTAAAAAGAATAAAAATTACTGTTAACTTCTTCCCTTCACCCTGATGAATTCCTTCCTTGCCATTATACACACACAAACACACAAACACATATGCTATTTTAAATGTACGTAGGATTACAATATTCATCACATATGTATAGGACCAACTTTTGCTTTATTCTTTATTTTTAACAGTGTACTGGCTTTCTTTGTGTGTAGGTTGTGTATAGGATAGCATTGTAAGTTTCTATCCCCTAATGTATCCAATAATCTCAGTATCATTTACTAGAAGATTTTTTCCCACTGATTTAAAACCCATATTTTAGCAGTCATACTTTTTTCTGACATGTACTCTATTATATTGATCTACTTATTATTCCATTTCCATGCCAAAACCACATAATTTTATTTGCCATAGTCTTATTTTGTATGTGTAGAAAAAGTTTCATTCCTCTTTTAAAATTTTCCTTGCATATTTCTATGCATTCTTTCTCCCATATATTACTTACAATTTACTTATAAAGTTTTATAAAGTGTATTTTGGAGATTAAGATTGACATTTCTTTAAACATGTTAGTTTATTTCTAAAAATGAGATATTTTCAATATTCCAAAATATACTGCAAGAAAAATAAAGTGAGTTAGGAAAAATATATGTTTTTTGAATATTGAATGTCAAAGGGAAGGTAATTTTCTAAAGATAGATAAGTGAGGGTAACTCATTTTTATTGTGAAGTAAGAAGGAAAGGATAAATTGAAAAGTAAAAGTACAAACAATATAATACATTATAGTTTATTTTACTCTGTCTGGACCAAAATATTCTCATCTATGAAATAAGAAATTTGGGCAGGTTAAGATCTAGGGCCTTTTCCAGCTCTGTATTCTGTGATGTTCATACTCTGGGCGGGGCAAAGTCATGAGCTAAGCCATAAGGAGCTAAATAGTGATCCAGACAACTTTGTGTTTGACTACACTAACACCTTATTCTGGGAGGAAGATAAATTTGTTGTCCTCCATACATTTTTGTTCAACTAACCTAAAATAAAGTATTATCAATCTGATTGTTCACTTGAGAATACTGAGGCTCAGAGGGGTTAAGTAAAGTTTCCAAGATCACACAGCTAGCAAAAGACAGAATGTAATTAGAGTATACACATGTGATTCTAGCTGAACTTCTTTCCACTGTGTGGAGCAATTCTGAGTGCCTGGTGAAGAAATAATTGAATAAATGGCTTGATGGGTGGTTGAATGAATGGATGCATTGATGGATGGATCAATAGATGAACAAATGGGTGGATGAGTGAAATGATCACATTTCAATTAAGTGTCTCCTCATTTCAATGTAGAAAAAGAGAAAATGAAAGAGTGAACCTTGTTTTGGAATCTCCTCTTTCCTCATCATTTTAACTAGCTTTCAGAGGAATTACTTTATAAAACCGTGATACAAACAAATTGACTTCAATCTTCTAAGGCATAAAGGCAACAAGAGAGGTCATTCTCTGCTCCATCACATCAGAGAATTCAACTAATAAAATATGTGTTATCGGTGTTTTCTATTTTCCTAATTACCATTATTCTACTATTTTATAACAACACCATAAATAGTAGCTTTTGAATAATTATTTCTGCAAAATTAATGTAGAAAAAGAGAAATACATAAATAGAAATGGTATTTATTGTGTGCATCATATGTCAAGAGTTTTTTCCAAGATTTGACATTTAAGAACTCATTTAATCTTTGTAAACTACTTACAAATACTCTGTTCATACTTACATTATATTTGAAAAAACTGGGGCACAGAGAGCAAGGAGATAAAGTAGTTTGCCCCCCATCACACACCCAGATACCAAAAGTGTATGTATTCAGATGAGATCACCAAACCGGTCATCACAAGGTAAAGGCAATGGGCACTCAAAGGAGAAGGAGAAGAGAAGGAGGTCACCCTTATAAGGCATATTGGATATGAGCACTCCCTATGGGTTTAAATATATTCTATTAATTCATAACAGCCCTATGAAGTGCAATTTTTGCCGATATCCCTTATATGCAGCTGTTTTGGGGGCTAAGTAATTAACATATCTGAGCTTCAGGTTCCTAATGGGAATGTAATACATAACAGAATTTGAGTAAGGTTTAAATGAAAGAACTAGTTGAAAGCATTCAGCATGTAAGTGCTCAATCGATGCTTTCAGTTTTATCCTCCTATACAATATTTTCTATATGATTTCAGAATATTTCAATATCCTCATGTAAAAGAGGAACTTCATGGGTTTGAATATTTAAGAGCACCAAAGTGTTCAAATTCATCTTTCAAACTAATAAAATCCAAATTTTATACTCACATTTACCTCCTTCATTAATTTTTACAGATTTTTTCCCAAATACACTAGGATAAAATAATATAAATATTAACCTACTTGTATCCTTGAAGTTCCTTTCAAAACATGAATATACATATAAATAAAAGTAATCATGTGAATAAAATGAAAGTATGTTGATTAAGTTCACGCTAGATCCAGAGTCATAGAATTTGAACACTGGAAGAAATTTCACTTATTTTGCACAACAGCCCCATTTTCCAGAGAGGAACATTAAATCTCAAGGTGATAAAACTCCCCAGTGTCAAGAGTACTTTGGGTGACTTACCGAGAGTTACATACTTGGTTTTGTCTCCTGCAAGCACTCAATGTATTGACAAATGTATGGGCTTCTCAGCAGTTACTTGAACACATAGTGTAAAAAGTTCAGCTTAGTATGATTATATCATGCCCTCCTGAGCAACGATGGCACCCATTGAACAATTAGCTATCATTGCCAAGGACAGATTATTCTCGGCCTGGAGTTATCATCGAGTGCAGCTTTATAGAGTGATGGGCTTTCAGATGATGAGTAGATATAATGTCAGTTGTTACAATACCTATGCAGAGTAGGATCTCACTGCCTCTGTCTAAAAAGAAAAAAAAAAGGTAAACTAGTCCTGGATGTGTAGCTCAGTTGCTGAGTGCATCATTTCAATACAGCAAGACTGAAGGTTTAAACTCCAGTCAGGGCAAATACAAGAAGCAACAAATGAATACATCAACAAGTGGAACAACAAGCTGATCAATCTCTCTCTCTCTCTCTCTCTAAAATCAACAAATAAAATAAACAGATAAAAGAAAGTAGACTAATTAAGAGATAGTAGTTCCAGTCACACCCACCAAAACCTTTAAAAAATTAGTTATCCTCCCACCTACTTCATGATTTGGAAGAATTTATACACCAAACTATATAAATAAACAAATCCTACTTATAGTGCCATGACCCAGAATTTTGTGAGATTAGCTCCCATTTCAACTTTTAATCCCTTAGGAAGTTTATGGTGCCCACATTAGAGTCCTTGCTCCTTTGAATGCTTTAAGTTAAAAACAAGTTCTGATGTTCAAAAATACTTCACTCCAGTTTGTATACAGACATGGTCAGAGAAGCTAAAATAAACTAAAAGACACACTAAGATAAATTTGATATTTGTTTTTTGTGTTCTTAATTAGATTTTCAGGAAGATTTCATTATTTCTCATTTATTATAAGAGGACTCAGTGAGAATGATTGGAGTTGAAAAATGTGGTTGACCCTTTCACAGAATTTGTAGGCAGAGCAGTCTTCATGGAGGAGGTCCTTCAGGTTTAGGGAAGATTTTCATTGATAGAGGTCTGAGAGAAGAGAAAATCAACAATTAATGTGTGCCTACTATGTGCCAGGAATTATACTGAGCACTTTATACATATTATTTTGTTCAATGTACTCTGAATCAAGATAGGTATCATCACCCCGCTATTGACAATAATCTAATACAACATGACATCTTAAGGAACATGCCCAAGGTGTAGAAAAGTATGTATCATATGCTATTGTTTATACTGTTTATATTAAAAATATTTACAATATAAACCAAACTTTGCTTATACTAAAAAAGGAGGAATAAACCAGATTTTTTAAAAAGACACCTGGTGAGAGGTGAAGGAAAGAAAAGTAAAAGCTTTTTTTAATATACCTCACTCTAATAACCTAATTTATTTTGGAACTATGTAAATAGTTTGCATAAACATAAACCAAAGTTAAATGTTAAAAAAAAATCTAATCTATAGTCAAATGAAACAATTTAATAAATATACATCAAGTTGACACACTTAGAAAAAGGGAAAATTTTTCAAATGTTTTTAAAACGTAATAATGTGACTGTACATTCCTAGCAGAAGGGACCCTATAAAAATAATCATGAAAAAAACTTCAGCTTTTTAAATCATGTTGTCAATAGTAATATTTGTATTTTTATTCTGAGACTATTGTGCATGACTTATAAAGCAAATCAGTACTTACGTTGGCATTATTGAGAACTAGAATTTTCATTGTGAGTTAGAGATATATTGATGAAGACAAGTAAAAATCCTGAAGTCTTGAATTTGATTTGGAAATATCAGTAGGAACTTATTGATCACTTTACCTTCTTCTAATTTTTTAATCTTCACCTGAGGATATGTTTATTGATTTTAGACAGAGAAGAAGGAAGAGAGAAACATTGATCCGTTGCCTCCTGTATGTGCCCTGACCGAGGGTGATACCCACAGCTTAGGTGTGTGCCCTGACCATGGACCAAACCCACAGCCTTTTGGTGTATGGGATGATGCTCTAACCAACTGAGCCACCTGGCCAGAGCTTACCATTTTTTAAAAACTTAACACTGTCCACTGAAAATGCCTCGAAACCATTACCAACCCGCTAGCAATAAGTACCCACTATTTCACACTAAAAGAAACCAGTGCTCTTTGGAGAAATGACTGATGCCAAGCCTGGGGAAAAAATGTGCACAATGAGCCTAAAACACCTTGTTATACCAAAAAGCAAGAAAGCAAACAAAAATTTTTAAGGTTGTATCAAAGGGACACAGGAGCTAACCTGAAGAGACGCCCGCGCCAGACAAAGATGGGCATTTGAGGCATCAGTAAGAATGATAGCTGCAATCTGATTGCAATAATTTAATGTGTTGCAAAACACATCAAATATATTTAAATCAATGAGTCTATAATGACAAAAAACTGGTTTCTTCTATTTGGAGGATTATAGGGAACAAATTCATTACATTAAAAACTAGTAAATAAGAAATAATCATATTTATCCTGCTCTTCTATACAGATATATTCTTTAGTTTTAAAACAACATTATAAAAAGAATAATTTCAACTTTAAACAGTAAATCAAATACAGTAAAATTTTACATGTTAACTAAAATTTGCATATACTGAACAAAACTATTACACCTTGCAGTTCACATCCTGTTTCAGTTTTTAAAATTTTAAGAACGAATAATTTCAAGTGGTCAAACCAAATGATCTTTTGAGAATTAAAGGAACTCACATTTTGTGTATTCCTCTTTACATTGACTATGATATCATTATTGATTTCTAATTAAACATAGGACTACGTAGCCTAATGGGTATTGCTCCCAAAACAAGCCCTAGTGAATACAAATACTGTAAATTTATTCTCAAAGTGAAAATATTTTTCCAAGACTTCATGTGTCAAGACCAAATATGAAACCAGACTTCTCCTAACTAACTTCTGTGTAGAAGAAAATGTTTATTAAAGGATAGGTAATAAAAACATGCTAATTGAAAGCTTATGTATATATTATTAAAATCAACTTACTCATAACAATTGTTTAGCACTTAATCAAACAAAAGATTTTTTCATCAGAGATATTATTTAGAATTGGTGACCTTGGTAATAATAAAATGTATGCCAGTTTTATCTGGTTTTATTATTGTTTTTAAATCTTCTTCAGGACTCAAATTACTATAATCAATGCACCCCTTATTTCCTGCACCCTACAACAGGTCACTCCCTCCTTAAGTATCCCTAGATGTAGGAGACCATTCTGCATGGTATGGGCCCAGCCCCCAGTGGCAAACATTTACTGCAAAATAACTTCCTAAAATCCATGCTAAACCCTCCTAAGACCAGTGTAAGGGGTCCAACCACTTTTGCCTTTTCATTTGCAAATATCCTTCTTTTGTGATGTGATTAGCAGCCTTGGCTCCTTTGTTTTCTGTAAAAGGTAACCACCTAAAGCAACCTGTGCATAGAAAATGAGGACCATCATGTAATGTGCTGAGAAACCCAACAAAGGTCAGTCACAGCAAGGGCCTCGGCTTTTGCTTCCCCTGAGAGTAAAGCCATGCTGTCCCTTTTCCTCCACCAGACTCAGTAGTCCATGTGAATGTCTCATTTCATCCATAACGACACGGACACTGAGGGCTGGTGTCCACATCACCTACTGGTATAATGCCAGATCTGATCAAATGACTGCAGTACCACACAAAAGACAACCAGATATTATCTCCTTCTAATTAAAGAAGACTTTTTAGTGGTATTTCTTGCAAAAATATAAAACTTGCCCTGACTGATGTAGCTCAGTGGATTGAGCGCGGGCCTGTGAACCGAAGGATCGCAGTTCAACTCCCCGTCAGGTCACATGCCTAGGTTGCAGGCCAGTTCCCAGCAGGGGATGCACGTGAGGCAACCACACATTGATATTTCTCTCCCTCTCTCCTTCCCTTCCCCTCTAAAGATAAATAAATAAAATCTAAAAAAAACAGCAAAAGATATGAATAGACATTTAAATATATATATTTTTATATATTTTTATATATTTATATATATATATATATAAAACTTGATTCTGCTCAAGCTTATAGATTCAACTACCAATTTGTAGGAAGCCTATGGCTCAGAATCTGCTAAATGACATCATAAGATACAATTGGAAAGTTCAGACTATGAGAAACTCCACATAAAAAATTATACAGATTTTAAATAAAATTAATTACAGAGAGAGAGGGAGAGAAAGGGACAGAAAAGGAGAGACTTAAGAGATACATTAAATAACTGCACGATATAATCTTATTTGAATCTTGATTGAAACACTCTAAAATTATCTGAGACAATTTGAATATAACTATATATTTAATGGCTATTAAAGCGTA